>DWJN01005914.1:0-11087 GCA_018248895.1 Carystus phorcus
GAAATTTAAACTCATCATTTAAATTTCGGCCTCGCTGGGAATCGAACCCAGGACCCTTCGAACGGCGGTCCGGCGTGATGACCATTGCGCCACGCGGGTCGTCAATTGTGTATCAAAACCATTTTCAAATCCATTTAAACACAGTAAAAAATCATCAAAATGTATGCTTCACGTGTAGTTATACATTAGTATATAGCATATAAATATTAATTTATAGTATTTAATGTCATGTAATGTTATAAAGAAATTAAGTTAGGTAGTCTAAAAACCATATTGATATTAAATGTAAACGAGTTGTCTACAAAAGATTACAGCATTTATGTGACAGTAAAGAGTTCATCGACACTGAAGCCTAGCCAACGTCGTATTTACGCGAACCAAATGACTCACATTCTAATCGAGAACATAAAATTATCAGATCAGCGTATAACAGCTCCTATAAATAAAAATCGATTATACAGAACATTCTCAATACAAAATAAAGGCAATTCTAACAAGCGTCAGTCGCGACCGCCACGTCGTTACATAAAAGCGCGTACCTTATGGTAAAGCGAGTACACAGATATAAATATTGCCACAAATTAGTTTGTTTGTACAGATCTCACGAACGATAACCGCCTATATATAACCTAGTTAGCATTTGGTATGAGCTAGGTGAGATTCTAGACCGCTTCCTTTCTGAACTATATCTGTTGCAGGCAGGCGTTCTTTCCGTGCTTACGTGTAAAGACTAACTCATATTTACATTAACTTAATACATACGGATCGATTTTTTGTCATTAGTTCAAAAAATTTCAAGACGCATAAACATCTTATTACAGCAGCTAGTTTCGTTAAAAGTTTTAGTTGATATATAGTTAATTCCTGAAGGAAATCAATAATTATTTCGAGTGAGGAACAAACGCAGATATTGAAGGTAGAGAATTTCATTAAACGAACAAATGGCAGGTTATTGGGTTTCCCTATAAAAGTAGTGATGTAACACATAATACGTCTAATATACTACCGATAAATATACATTTAGCTATTAAGGATGTTTTATGTTTAAATCACAGATGCAAAAATTTAAATCAGGCCATGAAATGTGATCTTAAGCACATATAATCACATTTTAATATCAAATGTTTAACACAAACTTTTGTGTTTAATTTATAAACTTTACTATTAAAATGCCGTAAAACAAAATGTCATCTGAATTTTAATGTCAAGCTAATAAAATACATACATTAATACCTACCTAATTAATTAAGTTGTTTTAACTTAAATAAAATAGGATGTATCGTATATTGATATAAATAATAATTGAGCAAACAGTTCCTCTTACTGATAACGATATCAGTATAACTCTTTAAATGATATGGTGCGTTTTTACTACACCAAACGCATCCATGGCGAGTAATAAGTAATGGCGAGTACATTGATTTAATTTTCATATCAAATACGTATTGTTGTCATATTTGCTTGCTAAAAGTTTTTATGGTTCGTGTAATGTTTATACATGTAAAAACAATTACATATATTCAAAACAACATTTCAATTTCAATTTAAAATAAAACATGTTTGAAACAACATTCTTCATAGCATGCGAACAGAGTAATCGCTTCCATGCTGTTCCCAATTAAAATTATTACAAATCAGTTTTTAAAAATGTATTAAAAACTACAAAGCTACTTGGACATTATGTTTAAAGGTTATTTACTCTCGTCGACTGCTGCATATGCATTTAAACCGTCCTCAATTTGAAGGAAACTGCCTGCGACCAGGCATAACCATCAAAACGGTAATAGATGAGTTGAAAGGTCCGCGGATGTCCTTATGACGAAGATGGTAACTCGTTGTTATAAGCGGGTTATACCGGATTTTGTAATTCTAACTGTGGAGATGAAACTGACCTTCTGTGCTTAGCATGAAAGCCTGTATGTGTGTGTAATACCAATGTGGAGATATCTTGGTCTATAATCTCATCTCATAACGGATGTGTTTAGAGATCAAAAACGTATAATAACTGTTAAATATTGCAATAGTAAGGATAAAATGTTATTATTTTTGTATTAAAAGGAACGCTAAGAAGAGGAGGAATCGTTACCGATCTGAGGAAGGTAAAGCGAAATAAAGCTAAGTAACCATTAAATATAAGTCAACCAGTTCAGTGACTACGAATTGTAATATTTTAGAAGCATTTTTACACTTTGGAGGCAAATAGAAGTCGACAGCTCAGACTTATAAAACTAGCTAGCTTGGTTAATTGCCTGACTTTTTAGTTTGGTTTGTTTTAGGATTTTAGTTAAATTTTATAGTCGACTAGAATTTGTACACTTATGACATTCACATGATTAATCTGTCATCAGGATCCCATTTGAAAACATGATCCAGGCTTTTTCTGTTCGGAGTTTCATACTTCTTGGACCATTAAATTAAAAACATATTAAATACTCTTATTCCCACTAATTTTTTAACTAAAAGCATTCATTGACAATGACAAATACAAAGTGACGTATGTGGCTTCATTGGGTATTAACAAATTCCACGCCGTTTTATTAAAATACCCGTCTGTTTAAGGTTCATAAACGTTAGTCTAGATGTTCCAGAACATAAATAGAAAACTGGATAATTTTACGAGACAATAAATAAGCATTAAATACGCGACAAATTGATTTGTAGCACCCGCGCACCGGCGAGCGCGGTAGTCCGATACAGTCGCCAGACTTTTTAACTCTGTTCGGACTACGCAAGACTGTTAATAACATTATTTCATTTAACACAATACCATACAGAATATCGTTATGTGTGTGTATATGTTACGTGAATATGGTGTTCATAAAAGACACAATTTTTTTTTTAGTTTTACGAAAATTTAAATTATGCAGGATTCGATATTTTTATATACGACACCATTGCCTTCTACGGATCATTTTTTTTTTAAATAAAGTGTGGTTTAAGGGGAGTAGTAGATGTTTTGCAAGTGTTGGTCAAAAAAATTTAAGACAATTGTGAATTAATATTCTGACCACATCATGTTCGTATTCAACAATCAAGTTGACAATTCAACTCAATAAAAAAGTTGACAATTCAACTCATTATCGCATTTTTTTACACAAAACAATATTAATATGTTATGGCTACTTGCTTTTAAACACCAAATTTATAATAGCATATTTCCAAACAGTGTTTTGTTAACTTGCATAACATTAACCATGATTTATTTTATTATTGTTCTATTATATAATCCCAATATGCGCACGCCCATGGCGACCCTACCACAATCCACATCGCCACACAGACGCGCAATAAATAGCTGATATGACAATGATAACGTGAATAATTCTATAATGCCATATAAAATATTACTCGTATGGAGTTTCAGCTCGCTGGCTGTTGGCTGTAGCGGAAGGCAGTTGTAATATTTACAGCTCATTGCTGGACGCAGTGGATGCGCAATTTTTCAAAGGATTTCACGGTTGTATAAGGCTTTAGTGAATTTGTTATGGCCGTCTATTTGTACGGATGAGGATATCAGGATCGCTTAATCGATCGGCCTGTACGGCGGGTGCATCTGCGATAAATTTGTAACGCTTACTGTATTTTTTGATAATCGGGTTATAATTGTAATGTGGTGAGTTGGAGGTTTATAAATAGCATCTTAATAATGTTTCTTAAAGTTTCTAATGAGATAATTAATTTTAATAACATACAATCTAAGAAGGAAATACAGAAACGTTTACTTGTAACAAAAACGAATAGAGTTACGTCAACCTACATCAGTGACTCTCATATCCAAATTGGTTGAGATGAATTTAAGATAAGGGGAAACACACAAAAATAAACAGACAAATATTCTAAAACTCGTTGCTATGAGACCCCTGGTAGTCTCATGTCGTGAGGAAGCCTAGTATATTCCACCAAACTGTTCCGGCGTGGATCATTGAAGTATCACGTTATTGCTTAATTCGAATTTCCTAGGATCTACGCGAGTCACTAGACAATGAGAGCTTCACTTACATGCACTATAGAACAAATCAGATTAATAACCATATGCTTCATTAACGAATATACCCTAATGAAACCTACACAAGTTCTCAAAAGTTAGCAAAGTGCATATCAGCATTTGGCCTACTAGCAATGTAGAACACCCTTCGTTAGCGCCCGAACAGTAGGACAGCATAGGACATGAGTGAAGTGTCCGTCCGTCTGTCTATCGGTGCAGTCATGGCGCAGTGCGCGCGGTCAAGGCGCGGCCCGGTTCACACACGCCGACAATTGCCGACAGTCGCCCACAATCGCCGACATCGCGACTCAGCATTGTGCGCTTTTTATCGACCGCCGCTGATACCATTGTTTGTTCTGCGTTACCTAACTTTAATATTTAAATTATGTTATTATTCATTCTATTAATTGGTTATTTAAGGCTTTGGAACGTATTATAAACGAGGTTACTATGTTTCTCGTCCATGCTTAGCTGACAAAGGATATAGTCGTCCTAGCGACAAATATATCACAGTATTACCAACGCTTTCCCAGTGAGAAAGATCAAAGAATGCTTATTACAATTTACAAAGATTACACAATTGATCATAAAAGAAGTGAAACTGGGTAACTTGCGTTAGCATTCGCCAGTGATGTTTTCGATCCTTACTTATTTTGTGAGCCAACTTAGGCAATCGAAAAAACTTTAAATGAAGCGTTGAACTCCTTAGAGCGCACTGCGCAAGTAAACAAATATTTCAAACACCATAATTAAACAATATATATTATTGCCATTGCAACGTACACTGCCTAAGCAGCTGGCAAAAGTATAAGCCAATAATCTACTTGAATATGCACGTTATCAACTAATTTCAAGGAAAGATATTCAGAAATTCTTTAAATGGCTCTTAGGTCATTTTAGAAATTTAATTTAATACCACATATATGTTTGTTATTATCGTTAACCGCATGTATCAGTAGCAGTTCAAATAGGTCATTGCTTACGGAGTTTATTTTCAACTTCTTACGTTTGTCATAAAAGATCTGAAAGCCAAGTCGTAAATGATCCATCCTCACCAATGAATCGGATTTCATCATCATCAGCCATTTTAAATTGATCTACGTTTGTTAGAGCAATAAAATAAATATATATAACTTTTCAAGTTTGAATAGTCTTTGATGCGTTTCTTGACCGCCAGTATTAAGATTATGACGAATAAAGTATGGATTATTCATTCATTGAATAGCCAGCAATCGTGGTCTCTATGAAGGTCATAAAATATGGGCATAATGCCCACAATGAGCAAATGCAACCTGATTACCGTTGGGGTATCGCGTTTAGCTTTCGAATGACTCTGTGGGTTCTCATATTATAGTATAAGTGGCTCCACACGTGGACTTATCAAGTGTTGCGATCCACCGTTTTAGACTAATCGTAAAAGCTATTCAAGAATGTTAATATGTTGATATTTGTGTTCGCGAAGTGTCGCAAAATTCATTAATTAATATAAAAACTACTTGTGAATAAAATAACAATAAACTGAGAGTTTCAACCGAACAAAAAGTAATATTATTGATAAATACGTATAATTAAATCTCAAATTATAACATGAATGTGTAATTAAATGAAAGACATACTCTAATTCTAGCATTGAGATTGACCTTAACAGATTCTCAACAATTATAAAATCTTGAAAATCACGTTTGACTTCTACGATTCAAATTTTATCAACGAATTAGTAAAGGTGTGAATTACGGAGCGATCTAGTGATATCGCTATTCAACCATTGTTCGTACTAAGAATAGTATCTAAGCAGTTAAAACCCAAACCGAGGACGATTCCTTTCAACTAAAAACTGGTTTCCGAAACGTTTTAGGACTTGTTGATTAATAACTAAACATTAGAACCGGATGACACCTAATAGCAACGAACATTGAAATCAATATAAAAAATCATACTGATAGTAAAGACGTCAGTGATAATCTGAAGATAAATAGTGGCAAACGGGAATTATCAGAGCGTGATCGTTGGAGCCGCGGGCGCATTCACACCGAAGCCCTGTGATAAATCGACGACATTTATCTGTACGCGATTGTATCAAAATATTTTAGTCGATCTTCGGGATAAGTGTCAAGATGGTAATGGAGCGGGCCTAGAGTTGCTCCCTGTGAGACTCCGCGTCTGAATGGAGACACAATCGGGCGTTTGTTACGTCGTGGCCGTTTGAACGATTGTATCGCCGCCCGGAGATAAATTCCGGGTAAATGTAAGCTTTAGGTAGCCTTTTAGAGTATTTCAGTAACTATTGACGTCATTGCGGCGACATCAAATGCTTCTGTTATTTTAATCAATTTTGTATCAATAGGAAAATCATTCAGTAGTCGTTACTGTTTGCACTGCCCTCACGAGTTAGAATGATTATTCAGATATACTTTAGAAAACTTAATAATATGTATACATATAGTTAAACACAGTAACTAAGTAAATTGACGGTTCATACTTTTGCTAAAGTAAACCTTAAATACTTAAGCTGCCCAAAGTAAATAAGCATCCTTAATAGCCATACAAGCTCTGGGGTATTGTAGTTATGTGAAAGCCTATGAGTATTTCTGCTATTTTACTGCTTACACATGCATGTTTTTTAAATTAAAAGTCAATTACTACATATTTTTAGTTCATTATCTTTAAATACTAGTGGCCTACTGACGAAACTTACCTTAACTTTGTTCAAAGACGTTTGATGTCCCATCTTTACTGATATATTGTAATATAACTACAATTTAAAACTTATTGTTATAAACATATTTGAAATTAAAGATCAGTGCTATTGAACATATATTGTTGAACAATTTTCAATGGCTTTAGAGACACATTATTCCGTTGTAATGAATATAATCGTTATTTAACTCACATGTACCAAAAGTAAGTTCTTATTTACTCGTCAATTGAGGTTTCTCTCTTCAGTATCAAATCAATAGAAAAAGAATAGGGCAAATAGACCCATTCGCGATTCACGTGTTATATCGTCCCGTTCTTACAATTGAACAAAACCAACGGTAAATCATTATCTAAATGAATAATTTAGCGGGGTCGGGTGTGAGATTTGTACTTTTAATCATATGGCTGTAATAACTCCGGTTTTATAGAGAGAGTAGGCAATAGAGGCGAGTGTAGCAGAAAACTGGCATTCTTGGGTCTTGGTTACGGATTTGAACTCGTCATAAGCTCAGCGTAAAGCGTATAGATAGAAAAATTAAACGATTTAAGCATAATAAAATAATTGAGCATCGCTTTGGAAAGCCTTATATATTAAACCCCATTCTTTAAATTAGTAAATATTACTTATTTTTGAACTAATTTATATAAAGCAAAAAATACATGATATCTTGAGCATATACAATAGAAATAAATACAGAAATTCAATCGATTAAGCCGTTTCAGTTGACAGGAACAAACGCATAAACAAACAAAACAATATTTATAAATAAGCTAGTATTAGTTATTCTTAAAAATTTGCCTATTACATTATGACTTCTGATTCCGTCGAAAGTGCTTCTCTGCCATATCTCAGTTCAGTCTTGACCACGGCCAATACAATTGAGTCAAAATATGGTATGGGGTCCATTTTATGATGATGGAGGGTTGTATGAACTAAATTGTCTAATGTTGGGACATGTTAATTTTGATTTAATTTAATTGATAAATATATTTGAATTAGATTTTCACTACTCTAACGAATTGGTTTAAGGACTGTAATGTTAGATTAAGTTTGAATTAGTACAAAATAGGTATCGTGAGAACCCTTATACTTCAAGCACATAACGCTAATCTTCGCTCCATACCCCAGGCCTCAGAGCAGGGTCAGAAGTTCAAGTGCCGGACGCATACCAATTAGTTTATAGTATTGTCGTATTTCTAGCGACGGTGAAATTCATACGGCAATTGTACACGCACCTTGCGGAATGGAAATTAAATTATGATTTCGACACATGATTTATTGGAAATATTTATGAGTCGTTTTTAATACTTTTTACGGGTTCAGAATCAGTTGTGAATTAGACCAAATTTTCCTAAACCTACCCCTTGCGAACACAGCGTATTGGTGTATTGGTATAGTTGCATCAAGAAACAAATACGGAAATTAAATAAAGCGTTGCATTTTAATATTGTATTGTTGTAATTGCAGTTGCAGGAACCTGCTTATTATTTACATATAATTCCAACCCGATAATTAATCACTTATTATTAATATTTAAGCATATAAAAATAAATAACTTACGATTTTTTGTTTAAAACGTAATATCCTTTACACACATAAGTCTTGTATTTGCCACAACTTTAACTAACACAACTCGCAAATAACTATGACAAACTACCTCTATCTATAAATATTAAGCAATGTTGTAATTATTTGGTTGGAGAGGCATTCATTCTTCAAAAGTTTACTACGAGCTGTTCATTTAGAACACAATTTTAAAACGCATTATTTCAAACGCCTATATTAAGAATAAACTCCAGGTATATGAAGCTTCACATTCTCACTGTATAATTGTTCTTATTTAATACAAATCACACATTTAACCAGGGGTTCAAACAAAGAAAACAAACTAATCTCTTAACAATTTGTCACCAGACGTTGATTCTTATTCCCAAAGATTATAGAACAGTAGGGAGTCGGTCGCATTGTTTTATACCCGTTCTAAGCTATGATCGGATTATGCTCCGTTGGGCTCCGTGTTGTTTTAAATGTTAACTGTCGCATAAAAGAGACGCTTATCGTTTCTATGGAAACATTCCATTGACGATTGTGTTTGCGGTTTTGAACAGAACCAGTCTTCGACACGTGCTCTTCTTTCACACTTATATTTGAATATAATGTAATGAGATTCCTTCAAATCGAACACAGAAATACATTATAAATCTTTATACATTTCTTCTGTTCGTGTGTATGTCACTGAATCCCTTCTAAGCGGTTGGACTGATTTTGATGAAATTTTACACATGGTAATAATTTAATTCGATTAAAGAATTATTTTGACACAGAATCCGATTCGATGGATTATTTTTATAGTAGGTACGAAATAACAACTGCCGAATGCGCTTGTAAAATATAATACATAAACAAAAAGAAAAAAAAATCAGCTCTTTTTCAGAAGTCAATAAACTGTAGCAAGACTTAATCACCATTAATACAAACTTCCCAACACTAAACTTCATCAAGTCATTGTAGGTTAGAATGTAAGCAGGATACCCGTGTATAATTCATCCAAGATCGGTCAGAGTACTCAAAATATATTAGTACCAGTTACCTTACGTCATGAGTAACAAATCTTTAACCCCAGCCCGTATCCGATTCAACGGCTATAAATTATAATCATGACATAAAAGTTTTCCTACGCATGCGTAATGCTAGACAATGCCAAAACAACGCCGTTACTTACCATCCATTTATATGGCGGATGGACACCGGGTTACATAATAATAAATAGTATTGGCGACATTTTTAACCATGGGTCATCGAACCGTTCATTCACAAGCAGGTACACGATTAGTTCTTATATTCTGAACTTTATAGCTCTCGTAATAAGAACGCTGGTAAACTCAGTAGTTTTACCGACATTAATCAAAATACATAATTCACATAAATCGTGGCGAGCTCCCTAAGTACCGAGGATCGGATTATCAGCCCCTAAACGTCGTACGGACAGACGATATCTCATTCGGAACAAGTTAATTCGAATCTCTTTAGGGTTCTTTGGGAATATGATACAAGTTGATAGGAATTTTACATGGTATGTCAGGCACTGTGGTGCTACTACTAAATAATTTTTTTTAAACTTGCTTTGAAAGCGAAGCAAATTATCAGTGCGAAAATAGCTTTAAAATAAGGCTATTTTTTGGTTTAAAACTCAACCTCATTCGAAGTCATTTCATTAAAAATTATTTTACCACCTTTAAACTACATAAAACAATACATGACAAGAAAAAATTATTAAATTATTAAAATGATTTATTTAATAAAAAGCCTTTTATTTCGAAGTCTATCGACCATACTACGTGAATATAGTTGCACTTGTATAATTCAACGATAAGTATAAATATATTATAACATCTCCGACTGATACTGATACATACCATTGGTATTTAAACCCCATACAGTATCATATTATGACATTTGTAGATAATTTTTGATTCTTTTAACGTACTGACACGATAGCTTAATTTATAGAAATAATCCCAATAACGGGTACAATGTCAACAATGATATATTATACGAGTATAACCACGAACTTATCGCCACAGTTGATCAAAACTGACTTACAATTCTGACTAAGTGTATAGATAATTTATTTATTTTAGTCTACCTTTTAGGATAAAAAAGGCGAACTTAATGCTAATACCAATTCCTTTTGTCAACGAGCATTATGGCAATAAATTATATAAAAATTGGAATCCCACAAACTTCCCAAACAGCTTTCAGTACAATAACAGCAATTGATCCAAACTTATCAAAGCCAGTACGCAGTAATATGGATCAAACTAATACGGCCTAAACTTATTAAAATTAGAGCCAACAACCATTAACGGGTTATTGATCAAAACCGATATTATCTGACTAATTCTTTCTTAGAATATTACTTTTCTAAAGGATATACGAGTGCCTAGTTATGTCATATCTATTTCTGCATGGACTGGTTATAGACCGTGCGTGTCAACGGCGAGACGCGGACGTGGCTCGAGTTATAAAACAATAAACTACAAACGACTCATTACATTCAAGACTCCAAGCCAGATAACGTTAAATGGATGTGCAAATATTAAAATAAAACTTTAACGTCATTCAACGTGCTTGGATTACCTATTAATAACTAATATAGTTACTGAGTATGCAGTGTACCTATACATATCTATCTATACTTATAATAAATCTGTAGAAAGGTCAATTCTGTACATGAAATATATTTACATAATAACTATCAGGGGGTGATTAGAGATCGATACTGATGCCAAAAATGCAATTAGTAAAATTTTTGTCTGTCTGTCTATCTGTCTGTCTGTCTGTATAACCTTTATAGAAACAAAAACTACTCGACGGATTTTAACGAAACTTGGTACAATTATT
>DWJN01005915.1:0-11086 GCA_018248895.1 Carystus phorcus
CTATTGTCAAACGTCAATTGGGTTGCAGAAAGCATGATTATTCAGAAATTATTTGCTAATCAACGTTTCAGAAACTCAGATTGATTTCATAGAACTTTCACGTTAATATGCGTGTTATATGAACGAAATTTTGACAAACCTTTCAGAAACTGGCGGTTATTCTGTCATTAGTTAATTAACGTTTGACATATATTTGACAGTTTACTAAATAATTTTTTTTTAATCAGCCTTTCAGTATTTGCCGGTTAGAAACATTATACGGCATACAGTGTGAACGCAGTCTAAGTGGTCTCTACAGCTCACCTCGTTATAAAATCCAAAGTTTTCTGTTATACGACTTTTAATATAAAGTTGTGATAGTCCCATCGTGAAGCATGACCTGTCTGCGATATAAACTATGTTAGTGAACCCATAGAGATTTTTTTTAATCTATACTAATAAATAAAGCTGAATAGTTTGTTTGTTTGATTGATTGTTTGAACGGGCTTATACGGCAACTACTTTACCGATTTGATAAATTCTTTTAGTGTAAGATAGTCTATTTATAGAGGAAGGCTATAGGCTATTGAATATCAGGCTAAGTTGAATAGAAGAGGAGCAGCAATAAAAATATTGCGAAAACGGCAAAATTATGAGCTTGTCATGCGTGCGCTGAGTAAACGGTGAAAGTCATTCAAAAATCATGTATTACAAAATTGTTCCCCCCTAAAAGATCTAAATAAAAGTCCGCGATAGCATAGGTATGTCTATAACTTTTAAGGTTAACACACTATAACCATTTTTATGGTTATAAAAATAGTTCTTAAATAATAATTTATATAGCAAAACAACGTTTGCTGGTTCATCTAGTATGTTATAATGTTGAAGAGCTTCATGAAGCAATATAGTAACAGAAAAAAAATTGTTTCTGTTTTTCTAGAAACCTTTATTTACAATTACATAAAATTGTACATACCTCAGTGTTAGGAAATTTATCGACAATTATGAAGGTATTGTTATGTAGATGGCATCGTAGAGTTTCAGGAACAATGGGGTGGTCTGCCAACCGAGGCGGGCAGTGGTATCGCAACAGGTCCAAGGGTGTGCTTGTTGATCGCTTGAAAAGACTAGCCTCCGCTAGATATCGCATTCTCATCCGAAAGTCATTAACCTCCGCACTTCTAAGGCTATCAAATTCGTTTAAACCTGAAATTATTAATTCCCTTCAACTGTACCAATGGCAATTGTCCGTGGTTCAATACTAACAAATTTCTTGCCACCCACATCATTGAAAAAGTATATCTTAGCAATTACTGATTTAAAATTGTACGAGAATTAAACAAACTTAAACAAATAAAAATGTTGTCATCAACTTTCCCTTAGACATCACTGGGCTTTGAACAACTTTTCTCATCTACCTCTATTTGGCGGTGTTACACCTGTCAATGTATTTTGATTTTGTTATTATGTTAATGTGACACAAATTTAAGAATATACACTTTTGTTTGTATATTTGCTTGATACATTACAAAAAACTGACCTTTTCCAATCAAATGACTGATTTGTGTGTTCAATAACTGTTCTCCAGGCCTCTCCACAGATCTTTTAATAATGATAAGCACCCCACATACAGGCCGGATGTCACGCAATCGCTTATTCTCATCATCCACCTCTTCTGACACTGCCAAGGAGTTGATGAATTGAAAGACATAGCTGGACATCTCTTGAAGCATCCCCACAAGGGGCATCTTCCCTGCACGATCCCATAATTCCTGTAAATATTATTATTATTTACTTCATTTTTCTCTTTACAAAATTCATTGCTTGATTGTAGATGACATTTTTGGATATTTTATATTTTAGACTAGATTTTGTCTACAGAAAAGATTCCAAAAATAGAAATTTTATGAATATTTTGTACTATGTTGAGATTGATGGTAAATGCACTGACCAAAATTTCCTGTGTAAGAGATTGTTGAGGAAATTCCTCTTCGATAGAGGAACAGAATAGGATGGAAATCATATTTAACTATTATTGTTGAATTTGTATAGCAAGTTTCATACCTATGAAATGAAATATGTATCCGTCTGCAACTAACTCATGGAAATCATACTTTTACGGGAAGAAACAGTAAATCGGACATAAATATTTATAATCTCTCTTTGTGAAAAATTTTACTGAAATCCAGAGCGGCTTAATGGCATGATTCAGCAACAAACATCTATTTACGATACATAATTATCTAAGAAATGTATAAAGGACATGTATACATAAAATGTTAAAGTAACAAATTTTTATCTAAGATTCCCAGTTGGTTGCAGAGCCTCATAACATCTCTAGTCTAGTCTATATGTATAGCTGTTTCTGCATAAATTTAGTATTTTAACTGGGTATTGGGTAATTTTAATAGTAAATAATGTGATGTAATAAATAAAGTACTAACAATTTGTATAATGTACTATCATTAAATATATATAATAAATGCCTCACAAGTCAGAACACAGTAATACAAAGTAATAATTGTTTATTACACAATTATTCTATAGTAAACAACACATAGACATTAAGAAGGAAAAACATGCATTAAGTAAATAACGCTGAACATTGATCATCATGAGTGAATTACATCAATGATAAACAGGAAATGTTCAAACAATGTGATGAATCATTGTGTAACATTTGTTATTCTTTGCCTTTTACAACATTAAAACTTTAAATATATATATATAAATAATAAAATACTAATAGTAGGCATCCAGGATACTAAAATAACATGATCTAAAGTTTTTTACGATTGCTATTCTTGAATTAGGTAGAAGTATATATATAATATAACATAATATTATATTAAATGCTACAAGTAAAAACATCAGTAAATAACCTATGTCTAAATCAAGAAATTTAATACATAATCAACTATATTGAAATTAAGTGAAAGATGTTATTTTTAGAATTTCCTTACCCAAGCATTTGTATATTAACTATTATTAAGCTTTTATTGAGTATTATTTCCGACTTTAATTATAGGATGTACTCTGTAATTCAAGAGTATCATGATTGATATTTTATGATTTAAAACTTTAGATCATTTTATTTTAGTATCCTAAACTACATATATTATATATATACACTACATATATTATATCTACTATATTTCAAATACAAGGCTTTACTCATGGAAGAATGGTTCCACAGAGATGATGTATTTTTCGATGATACTAAGTAGCCTTCAGACTATGCTATTTGAGACTAAAATCTACCTCTCGTTCTAAATTTCACTTAGATACCTTCTGAGGTATGAAGGAACAAGAAATATCCATCCAGACATTCAGATTTATAATATAAAGTGTAATGTATTTTTGTATTCCAGTACATATATCATATTTATAAAAAAGCTTAAAAAAATATTAAAATATTACTATATAATAAATAACCAAATATAAATAAAACTGAAGCTTCTTGTTTCTGTTTTTCTAAAGTATATTTAATGAAATTTAATACAAATACAGGAAATGATGTGAATGAGTCTACCTTTAATCAACTTTATCCCTCTTACCAGAATATTCTAACACCTAAATATTTGTTTAATGTTTGTACTGATCAATGTAACAACACACAGTTTGTTTGTTTCTTGCAGTAAACAAAATATCATCTATATATTCAGTAAATTATCATACTTGCTCTATTCAAACATCTAATTACTAAAATCTTGGGCACTAGCATAATGTAAATAAACTAAAAAAGTTAATTTCAAACATCTGATACATCACTTGTAGCAAGTGGCAGATCATTTGTAAACAATATGTTCTACTTTCTAAAAAATAAGACTCACTTATCTGTGCACACATTACACAATAGTTTGACCCAGTTCTCTAGAGTGCGTAGGAAACAATGTGTTGGCGAAATGTGTGAGTGTGACTCATGCGGGACACTCCGTCTAACACTAACCTCCTTGACATCTTGAAGGGTTGCATCCCAGCTCATTGTGATGTCGAGGAACATGGAATTCGGCATCAAACACATCAACTCCACATTGTCGGACGGTGAGGACGTCCAGTAGTCCCACGTAAACGGGCAACTCGGTGCTGGAACCATTGTTTTGATACAACACTGCCCGTTTACTCCGATTACCCTCGATGCATTTTATCACCTTTCACTCGTCACATAGCGACCCTAACGTCGCATTCAACTGCAATCATCACCAGCACCACGTTAGTCAGCGTTATTTTAACCACCGCGTTGAATCATAGCATTTCCTAGTATTTTGATTGGGGGGCAAATCGCCATTCGAAATGAAACTGTCAATAATGATATTACACAAACAACATGTTATTGTACGATTCGAATTTTATTTGTTTCATTACCTTAGCACGAAAACTTTACATAATTGTTATAAGTACACCAATTTAATTTATTCACTGAATTATGTTTCTGAGAAATAGTAAAAAAGACTAATTATTACGTACGTGCAACAATCTACTGCAAGTAGAACTAGAAAAACTCGCTCAAAAAAAAATACGAATTGTCTATGGGAGAATTGCTAGTTTGCTATTATGCTACTATCATGAACATAGTACATGACTTTGTATAGTATCATTTGTACTACTTAGTCTGTATCTGTGTACAATAAAATATCTACTTAAAATAATAATAAATTTAAAATATTTATTTTTCTAATTATCCGATCTCAGTATTTTTAGGTAAATTTTGCTCTATATGATCTTTTACACCCACTGAAACTAATATTTCATACTGTTCATACAATTATAAAAACGAAATGGATTTTTAAGAACATTATAAATAACAATGGTTGAACGTAGAATAACCTTAAAAACGTGGAGTGAATCAGCGTATGACATTTGACATTTGTCTCGTGATAAAAATTTCGTGTTGAAAGCAACGATGTTTATCAAGAGTAATTGACTATAATGAAACAGTTTTTGTCTTGTTAAATTCATAAAATAATGTTTGAACATTCGATTAGAGTACCAAGACATTACAAGGTTGCGGCGAATATTTTTAAGAAAATATCAACTGAAGGCGGTAGCGTTAAAACTTTATTGTACGACAATAAACTTCGGCATTTTGTAAGTTTAAGAAATTACACATATTTTGGCTGTGTTACATTTCAATTAAGCTATTTATAACGGTCTGAATATATTTGCAGAGAACTAATGTGCTATTTGCACTTATAACAGAAACAGTCAAACATGCAGCTGATATTGATAAAATTTTTGAGGCATCTGAAATTTTAAAAAACGAGTCTCGTCTCGATCCGTGGCTTGCGAAAGTTCTAACTGCAGAATTGCTATTTGGAAAAAAAACACTTCCAGGCATAAGCAAACCCGAAAAGACCATATTATCATACAAAGACCAGTTTGAAAAGTA
Organism: Carystus phorcus; assembly: GCA_018248895.1. Taxonomy (NCBI): domain Eukaryota; kingdom Metazoa; phylum Arthropoda; class Insecta; order Lepidoptera; family Hesperiidae; genus Carystus; species Carystus phorcus. The sequence continues at coordinate 5,369 of DWJN01005915.1, forward strand.
CACAAATGAACATCAAGCTGAATTGAAGACTGAAGGTAATGATTTACGTATTTTTTCAGGTGTAAAATTCTCCATTTAAAAGACTGCAATGGCGGACGGCGATGAGGGCCCTCTTATACCGCAGCAGAGCCGTTTAGCAGCATTAGCATTGGCAAATCTTTTCTTGTACAGTGTGGCTATGTTCACTTTGCCCTTCGCCGCTTATTTCGGCATGCGTCATATACTTACAGAGTATTATCCAGTTGACAAGTTCATAGTATCGGTGTGGTCAGTTATTTCAGCTGTGGTTGTGGTCAATGTTATAATTTGCCTCTATGTATATAAGGCATACCATGAGAAAGAATATGATGAAGATGGCAATGAAATTGATCAACACTCTTATTCTCCAGCTCCATCAATGGAAACTGATAAAAAATATTTAAATACAAAAGAAGATTAAATGAACAACATTCCTATAATGATTCTGTTATTGTAATTGTGTACTTTTAGTTCTACTGTTGTATGATTGTATGAATAATAATTTGTATTAGACACCTAATAAGCTGTAGAAGTTTGTCTATAAATAAATAAGACAAAACAATTGGTATGTTTTATTTTAAATTAGTTATAATAAATCAGGTTCATAAGCGGAGGTAATTAATATTTTCAGTGTAACATATTGTTTCCATCTAAAAATGGTTAAGTTGCCAATTTGACAATTGAATTTAAAGAAATAATGGTTTACATGTACAATAAGTACTAATTGTACTGTTGAAACTTGTCTGTGTTAAATCATAGATCTTAGATTGGTCTTATTTTTTTATAGAGAAATTTATTTACCACATTTAACCACAAGCAACAGCTAAATATAATATTTTTAGGAATGCTAATCAAACCAATATTGTTAATTTTATGAATCTAACCTGTAGGATACATTAAAATAATCTTTTGGTTAGAGCAGTCTATTAATGTTATCAAGTATTTAATGATTATTTCATAAGTATATTCCATATAGGTGCCTTAGTTGAATTGCAGCAACAATATATAAGGTCTGTACTAATAACCACAAGACCCCACCCAAGTAACTTTATCTTATTTTTAGAGAATGAAACAAAATTTCTTATTTTTTTTACAGTTATCCATAGACCACGTTATGTGCGCATCAATACCAATCTTCTCTCAACATCAGATGCGATTCGAGCCTTCCAAGATGAGGGTTATAGGTTTATCAGATGCACTTCTGGCTCTTACAATGACTATCTGCAACAAATAAAAGGGCTAACAGAATATGATTTCACTCAAGATTATCATGTGAAGACTGTTTTTGTGTTCCCTCATGGCACCAAGTTACATGAACATGAGTTGTACTTGGAAAATCAAATCATACTACAGGATAAGGTACTACATAAGTATTACCGTTTTTTATAATACTAAATGAAGCATTCATAGCCTGGCAGCTTGCATCAATCCTAAGCAATCAACAGAGTTAAATGAATGGGTGACTGTTAGTGGCAAAATTTCATCCTCATTTCCGTGCTTCAGAGGACACGTTAAGTTGGTTGTCGGCTTCTGTTTTTATCGTAAATAGCAGTCGTCAAGCCAGATCCGATACCTTCGAGCGACATAAAAACTTCCGACATTTGAGTTGGCCATTGACTACTACTACTACTGGAGCAGCATGGTGGAGTTTTCCTTTGGCCTCCTCAGTAATGAGCAGAGATCTGTGCCCTGTAGTGGACCATTAATGAGTTGAAGCCGTAATACCTAATAATTACCAAACAATGATTACTAATTTTACACACTTAATTATGGAATGATACTCACTAAATGTATATATATTACACTGATTTTTTAATCCAATGGTATACATATAATGTAATGTGTATATTAAGGATTTGTAAGGTTCTATGTTTGTGCTGTGGATAATAACATGTGTGCATAATAAAACAAACTATATTTGTTTGGGTAAACATATTGATTATGATCCAAAAGAATGACTGAATTTTGTCTCTTGTTCTTTATGTTATTATCGTTATATTTGTAGTACTAAGTTTATTTAAATTTACTTAGAGATGATACCAAGGGACCTAATCAATGTTTTTTGTTTTCAGGCTACTGCTATGGCAGTTCATCTACTAGGGCCGCCACCTGGCAGTGTTGTTTTAGACATGTGTGCTGCTCCAGGCATGAAAACTACGCAAGTCGCAGCGTTCATGCGAAATGAGGTACTTTGATGTCAAAACTTACTTTCTTATCTTACTGTAGTCACAGTAGTTAAGTTATTATAATAATTATAAGGTAGAAATGTTATAATTTTAATACTTTTTTCTAGGGCAAAGTGATTGCTGTTGAAAGGAATGAGAAAAGATTCCAAACTCTAACAGATTTTGTGAATAAGACTGGATGTAAATGTGTTGAGTTAATTCACAAAGATGCATTAGAAATTAAAAGAGGTGATCATGATGATGTGGAGTATATTCTACTAGATCCTAGTTGTTCTGGGTCCGGTAAGAGTTCAATTCAATATTGTGTTTTTTTTAAAGATTGACTCTTTCATTCAAGAGATATTTCATATTTGCTTTCACTTTTAGGAATGGAGTTTACTGTGCATAACTATATTGAAGATACCAGGCTGGCTAAACTAACATCATTGCAAGAAAAATTCTTGAAGCATGCAATGAATGCTTTTCCAAAAGCTAAAAGAATAGTCTACAGTACATGCTCATTGTTTCCAGAAGAAAACGAAAGAGTAATAACAAATGTGGTTAAAAATTCTAGAGCTAAATGGAGAGTACAGGATGTAAAAACAATGCTAAAGGAACAGTGGAATAACTTCGGATCTGGAATGTATGGAAGCATGGGAACCAGATGTCTATACGCAAGACCTGACTCAGATTTAACTACAGGTTTCTTTTTGGCTGTGTTAGACAGAGATCCAGCTGATTTAGAGAAAATTGTCAATGTTGGGAATAAAATTGGTAATGAGGAAATAAACTCGGATAAGATTATAAATGACGGTTCAAAAAAAGAGAAGCGTAAAAAAAATATTGAAATACTAGAAAATAGTGTCTCTCAGATAGAAGCAGATCATACCAATATAAAAAAGAAAAAAAAGAAAAAGAAAGAGAAAGAAAAAGAAGACCTAAGCAACAGAGATGAAAATGGAGATGGTGATAATGCTACTCAGAAAAAAAAACATAAAGTAAAGTCAACTGATGATGTTAAGGAACCGGAAGTGTCATTAAATGACGACATGGTTACACTAGCAGAAAAAAATTATAAAAAACGGAAGCGCTTTGTTGAAACAGAGTATTCAGAAGTTAATAATTGCAACAATGAGCAAGAAAATGAATCTATTAAAGAAAAAAAGAAACATAAAAAGCAAACCCCAGAAGATAATAATGAAAATCAATACGATTATTTAGAAATAAATGAAGTAGTTCAAAATGATAAAGATAAATGTAAGAAGAAGAAAAAGAGAGAGAAAAAGGAAAAGGAAAAACACTATGACTATGAGAAATCGACTCTTGAACCAAATTTAGAACAAGTCAATGTTGATGTTCTTGATCAATCCAACTTTACAGGTGATAAGAATATTACTGAGCATGGGACAAAGAAAAAAAGAAGAAACGTGATAAACAGGAGCTAGTTTAAAGGAAATTGAAAAAATCGTTAATTGAGTTTTTTTAATAAACTGGTATCTTTTGATACAACATTATATTTCGATTTTAATTTTCGAGTTATGTCTGTGGCGACCGCACTACACGTCATACGTTAACTTCACGCCAGACCTGAATCACGCTATGAAAGTTTTCTAAAACGCTTGCATATATACAAGTTCCGAACATTAACAGTCTGAGTTCGGCCACTTCCCAGGCATAACACTTCACCAGATGGGAGATATCATTTTGCCAAACTGGTGACCCCGATGTATTACAATTCGAGACCTATTACGCAAAAAGTTCTCGTTTTATCTTAATATGTAATTTTTCAGTAGAGATTTGTAACTTTGAATGAATGATAAATTTTAGAACTGGATTCAATTTACAGAGAGTATAAGCAATTAATTACAATTAATACCCATCTTAGAAACTTACGACTTTGTATATATTTGCTATTATAGTTAGACATCCAGTTGTAAGTAAAAATGTCAATGCATCATAGAAAAGTATCGACCGTTTACAAAGCTGGAACATACATTTTTCGACGTAATACATCCAACACCTTCGATAAAAAAATAATCTACATTATGTTATTATCTGAACTGTGCACCAATTATAGTACAAAGTAAATGGTAATATTCAAAGCAAAAAGATATGCGGAAATTAAAATTGATTAAACTGTTAGCTGCTAAAGGCGTTTATTATCAAGGTATTAAAATATTTAATTTTAGGACATATCTACGTACTTATGAAATATTCAATGTCATTTAAGTACTTTCGAATCTCGTGTTTCGAAATAATGATTTACGTCCTTTTGCCTGGGATTTAGTACTGTTATTAATAAATCGTAATAAAAGATTGTAAGACTGATAATGGCTGGCGGTAAATGTTCTTTCTTTATAGACAAATTGTTCTGGTCTTGATATTCATGAATTATAATATTTTTTTTTCAATGTCCGTTGCACCTAAATCAAATTACCGTTATTTGAAAAATGTACGTCGTAATTAGAAATCACGACGCCACGGCACTCCAGCAGCGTTATTACGGAAAATTAATATATTGACTTAAGTACTAAGTTCCCTCGATAAATCCTAGAAATATGTAGGGCAAACGTCATAAACGATGTTTACTTCGTCTAGCCACTTTCTGCGGATAAAAAATGGTGCTTGCGTAACATATAATTCTATTTTCTATCTTAACATGTGAGAAATATGGTTCATTTTAAGATTGAGCGATTGGCTATGGTCGCTGCACTTACACGCTACGTTGTCACGAACTATGTCGTGCGTTCTTATTTTCATCGCTTACATATACCGATATGAATATTCATACATGTTACATGTTAATTGATAATCTATTTTATAAATCATCATATTTCTTGAAGGTTTTAATTTTCAGACAATGAACCCTAGCGTAACTATAGATTATGATCCATTTATTATGCTACAAAAATACCAAAAAATATCGTTAACCAAATTTTGTAATTAAATTTTCAAACTATATAGTTCGATGGAAATCTTAACCAGTTATTTGGTGTACTCGTATTTGATATAGTAGTTCTGTAATCAGTTAGTTTTTATATTTATTATACTTATGTAATACATGAAGAGTGATATTTTTGCAAACAAGCTTTTAACAGAGGTTTAGCACTCATTTATTTATTAGGTCACTAACGCCCTGTACGCCAATACAAACACGCAAATTAAGCGTGTATTAAATTTCAGGTCAATCGGTTGAGGAGAAATGATTCATCAAAACAAACAACCAGCAAGTTATAACAGGTCATGAAATTTTAGGATATATATCCTAAATTAAAATCGATAATGTAATGATTTCGAGACAGTTTGGTCTAGTTTTGCCATTAACCTGTAGGATTATTATATTACTCGACCCCGCTAGTGCGTCTACGGTTAATCGATTTACTCGTACGTATTGCAGCCTCTAGAATCAACATAGGACATACGAGATAACTTCAAACGAAAAAACAATTAGGTACCTACCTACTTGCCTTCAACCCATTAATGGCCCACTACTGAGCACGGGTCTCTCCTCAACATTGAGGAGGTCTAGAGCATA
>DWJN01005916.1:0-11086 GCA_018248895.1 Carystus phorcus
GGGAACTTCTTAATCTTATCTGCTGTTGAATACATAAAGCGGTCTGTGCCCTATGCTAGTTTTTGGTCTGTGGCATCGATTTGTTGAATTGAATTGATAAAGCTGGAATCTAGAAATTTACAAGATCTTGGAGTGTAGAAACTAGAAAGATTCACAAAGGTTTTCCTTTGATATTGTTTTCTTGCTAGAAAAAGTGCTGTTGAAATGGTATGTATGGTATACGTTTTGCGTATAATCATAATTAATGCTTGTAAAAATGGCGGTAACTATTTTAGGTTATGTATTGCATTTTCATTTTTAGTCCCATACAATACTGCTGGTTCAACCTGGTCCCAGGCCGGAGACTAGGACATATTCGGACTACGAAAGTGTCAATGATTGTATGGAGGGCGTGTGCAAAATATATGAAGAGCATTTAAAGCGGCGAAATCCTAATACTCCTACGATCACTTACGACATCTCGCAGTTGTTTGATTTTGTAGATCAGGTAAGATTTAGAAAATATTTTGGTTGTTTATCTCACAGGATGAGATTCTGGCCGCAACAAATCCTTTTTTACTTCTAGTCTAGTAAAATTTCGGTGATATCTTTTGCTGCTGTTGTCTCTGTGCGACGGGAGTCAATTATCACCAGAAGCCTTATCTGCTCGTTTGTCTGCTATTTACGTAAAAAAATATTTATATTCATCGTGTTAATGGATCGTCAAAATTTTATAATGACTAAAAAAACAAATGTTAAAAGTTTAGCAACTCCATAGAGTAATGATCTGAAACAGAACTAGAATAAATCCGTATCACTACTTTGCTCATTTTGTTTAGATTTTACTAAAAAAGAATACAAGAGTCATAAAGAAAGCAGATCCCAACATCTATGTTTGTAATGTCTAATAAAAAGCATTGGTGTCAAAAACTTAGTAACATTATTAATTCTAGTGTATTATATAGGTATGTATTTTTATAACTCGATACTAAATGTGAGAACCTATTGCCAGTGGCTTATCAAGTTACAATGTTCAGTTTACCACCACTATACATATAAATTTCTCATAATATCATTATGTAAATATTCTCAAGTTGCAGTACAATCTACTAATGTTAGCAATTTTTAAATTTCTTGGAATTTTAAAAACAGTAAGTATGACAAAAACTAAATAACTTGATTTTAACTCAACATGAATTGTTTCATGCTTACAGTATTGTTTTAGAACACTTGTACCATACTTGGAATCTTAACTTTGTATGCAAAAGCCATTAAATAAATGTGATCTTAGTGTCAATTTTGGGCAGAAATACTTGATTGGCATTCCCATGTTTAAAATAACATTAGCTTATTTATGTATATATACTTTCACCGATTAAGACCAGTTGTTAACATTGGATACCATACTATTGAGCATTTTTAAACTGGAACGGCTAATGATAATCATATTCAGACATTTAATGACAAAATTGTATTATAACTAAAGCCTCAAGTATTTACTTGTAATGACATTGTATATAACAAAACTATCCTCCTTGACATTGCAATGCCCTAACGGGGTTATTCATGCACACACATAAATATTGTACCACCTAATACATAAGCATGATGAGCAATAAATGATAATGATTTGATTAATCTTTGTATTTTATGCCAATATTTCAAACCAGTTACATGGATCAGTAGTTTTACCAAGACCATGAGTGTCTAGTGTCCACAATCATAATAGTTTAAAATAAGAAATGAGGACTTTGAAATTGATACATTATATTAGGAGGGATCGTAGTCAAGCATTGACTAGTTAGCAATAAAAAAAAAAGAAGTAACAGTTCTTTATAAGTGCAGACATACACTAATATACCATTTGACTATTCCAGTTGGCCGATCTAAGTTGCCTTGTGTACCAAAAGTCGACAAATACATATGCCCCATACAACAAGGATTGGATTAAGGAAAAAATTTATGTGCTCCTCCGACAAGCGGCTGGTCAGGGTGAATGAGATATAAAACAAGAGGGCAAATGAGCTCTCTTGTAAAATAAAATCTTTGTGGATTGTAGTGGGACTAAAACAACTTTAAAGTGAGTGACGGACATAAAAACAAATTTGCACATGTAGAAATGTTAGTCATATTTGGAATTAAAAGTATAAGTTCTGACTAGAAACAAACTCCATGTCATTTTGCGAACGTGAAGTACTGATACTTTTGTGTATGTATAATTTACTTATAAATGTATATACATAATATTAAATATTTTGCAGGAAAATGATAACTGTAATTTTGCTTATGTCAAGTGAAATATTGCTACCCAGTTTAAAATATTCGAAGAATACCCATAAGCTACAACACTTCACTGTAAGCAAAGAAATTATGGTACTTTTTATTTATCCCTCTAATTATGTAAACATAGATGATAATGCTTCACTTTCGACATTAGTATCATGGAGATTTTTTTCTAATCTGTATCAGTTGCTATAACTTTGTATGCAGCTCAACTTTGATAATGCTCCATAAATTGTAATATCTGTAATTGCCCATTGGGTTACAGTTAATTATTTTTTGCTGTTTGCTTTTTGTTTATATTATACAAAAATTTTACTATTACAATATAAACTGGATGTCATATTTTTCTCACAAGGGCCTATAGTATTGTATTAAAAAAAAAACTGCAAGGTCAAGCTTAATTGTTCATTATAAATATTATTGCAATTATATTTTTAAAATAAATTTGATTCAGTAAACAGTTTCAAGAATAAAAATTACAATTATATCTTGTGATCAATTCATTTAAATGCACCTTAAGTGCCTTAATTGAGTAAAAGAATAAAGAGTTAAAATCTTTGAAATATTACTGTAAACACATAATTATAAACTAGTAAAATAACAGTCCTATGCTACTATCTTAAAGCCACTTGTGAGATAAAATATTTTGTCATTTATTGATTATAATTTTGTTTTGATATTGAAAACACTTTCCTAATTATTTGCTGAAAATCCCCCTTAAATTGATTTAAATAAAAAGCTTTTTCACTGTACTAGTGGACTAACTCTTAACATTTCAGATGTTAGAAAGAAAGAAATTATTTGGGGAGTTATTTTCAGCAACAATTACCGTGTTAAAATAAAATCTCTGACCAATGTTATTATTACAATGGTATATGTTTACCTTCTTCTATCATATATCACAAAGTTAAAAAGTCCATAAGTGTTTTTAATACAAAAAGTTTGATATACATTGTTGCTATCTTTGATATGTATGTTTTGTGGTGATCATAATGACAATTTATAAATGTTCATAAAATATGACTTAGGACAAAAAAAGTACATAAGGCCTCCTAGACGTTACGTACCTACTTGTTACGTTCAAATTTTATCACTTTGTAAGTGGTTAGTTTATAGAGCAATTTTCTGGTGGAGTGGAAACTCATTTTTTTTTTCATTGAAGTTTAAAAAAAGAATCGAGTAAATACGACAATATGTATCATTATCTATTATAATTTCTTTGTATTTTTCTACGTTTTGGTTACTGATTGATAGCAATGGATGAAGTGGATCAGTTTTGTTTTTCATAAATCATATAATATTACCTAAGTTACTACTAATGTATGTCTTTTTTTCTTAAAATTGAATGATGGTTGATTCAAGTAACAATATCTTATAAAATACATAAGTTGTTACTGAAATGGACGGAGCATTGATATAAACGATACATGAGTATTCAGTTTGTTTGATTTAACCCAAATATTATCGAAGTTTATAAGTTTAATAAGTATAAAGATGGTATAAACGATCCACTATGTCCCACCTACATTTTTTATACCTGAGGGTAATTTGAGTTTTATAGTTTAGGTTTCACGTTAAGGATTTATATTATAAATTTCATTCTCTTCGATAATAAAGAATTGATTTGGAAAGTTGTTTCAATAACCCAGCTATTCTAAAAGTACAAATTGGAATTCATTGTGTTATGAATAGCTTCGTAAGAGCAGCAGGTGACTACATTTGAGAGAAATAATCGCTGGGAAAGAGTAGTAGGTGACCACACCAGAATCATTCGTTACATAAGATTTTCAAAATTCTTGAGACTTAACATTTTCGTTGAGCATCCAGTAGAACAATGGCATCAGCTTCATGGTAACTGATTAATGCAAAGGTTAAACTATAAGATTATGAAATAAAGAGAAGAGTATTATGGGTTCGTTTGGGAGTTACCAACCATACTCTATAATCTAGAATTAATATAGTAGTCACGCAATTTACGTATATATTATGACGGGAAGAGGAACACAGCTTCATTGAAATTTATTGAAAATTAGCTAATCTATGTAAACTATGAACAAGTTATTGGAATGTATAAAAAGTCGTATAATTATTTTAAACACAACTAAAAGTTGTGCAGCAACAAGTCCCAAATAACAGTTTTACAAAATGTTTCAATAGAATATACCACTTTTTTTATAAGTCCGTCACTCTTTATTTGCTTCCTTTGAAATCGGCTATACTTTTTTTGATCTAATAAAAGTTTGCAACGAATCAGTGTTCCTTGCCGTGGTAGGCCCGCCTGCCCTCGACTGAGTTGCAAAATATTTTAAGTTTCCTGGTTATTTTACCCGACAGTAATTCAAATCTAATTTCCCGTCTCAGTAAAACCATTCGCTTGTTAGACTATTATTATATTAAAGACTGCAACGTTGCTATGTCGTCAGTTTTATGTATATTCAAAATAATAAACTGCATAGTGTTATTTTTTTATTTCAGTGAGAGACGTGTACAATTTGGTAATAGATTTTTTAAGATACTTATTCACATTTATCATAACTAACACTTATTAGGTAAATAAAGTAAATATACTTACTATATTTGTATTTATCTACTTTGCAACAGTACGAGAACAATGTATGATGATACCAATCGTGCCAATAATGTCTGAACTCTACTTTCTTTCATAGGGAATAAATTAATTAAACATTTCCATATTTAGTAATGTAGTAAGCCAAACGATTTTTATACTTCCTCTAAAAATACATCATCAAGAAAATTTTACTATTACATGACTAATTCCCCATCATCTTTCTTTCAACGGACAATTAGATGCACGGCGGGTATTCGTACCTTCGTACAAACATACCAGGCGTTCGACGTCATTTGCTTGGTTATGCGGAAAGACTGGAAATATCTGTCTGCATCTGTGTTCCCGTCCGATTACATTGAATAGGATTAAATAAAATGCGCTTTAACAGCTAAAACTGCGTCTCAGCATACCAATAAATATACAGTTATTAGCGTCCTTACAAAAATAATAATTAATAATACCTAGAGTCAATTTTCCTATCTGTGTGGTTAAAAGACATGTCTTAAGGTTACATTGTATCATCATACACTATGTTCGTGACTCGATGCAAAGCACATAAACAGTCATTTAATAATCGAATATTTACACAGTAACGCATGAAATTATTAACTATCTTAAATATATTATTATTTATTTGATTGAGAGATTAAAAGAGGTAGGTTAAGTGGCTTAAGTATCTTATTTTAAGACACACATCTTTAATTGCGATGAAGTGTTGATTAAAGTAATTTTTAAACACATTTTTATGTTTTTTTTTTAGTTATGGTTGCTCCTTGCCAGAGCATGGTTAATTTTAGATGTGTAAAAGAAGGCAGGGCAGCCGTATATATAACGAAGTTAATAGGAAAACTATCACAGACAGGCAGGCTTAGGTAGGTGCAGCAAGGTAACGATTAAAAGACGACCTATTGCAGAATCCTACACTCTTATACTACTGCACTATCCTGACACGAAGTCAGGCCAAAATCAGTTTTGAAATGAAGTTATTTACTATGTTTACAAATAAAATACTATCTCAACTAAAAAGTACTTAACCTTTAGAACTTTTATATTATGAGGCACTTATTGCATTTACTATATAGAATAGATGGCGTTGTTTTACATGGACACTACCAATTTTAATCTCTCAAACAATCACATAAAAATTCTATGGTAAAAAAATTAAACTTACAAGATAACATTCACATGCAATTATAATCTAGTTTTAAAGACAACAAAAAAACAAATATTTTGTGTTTACAACTTATTAATTTTCAAAGCTTACCAATGGTGTAGAACTTTTTTTATTTAATTATATACTGCTAGTGACATTCGGATGTCAATTTAACCTTTGTTATAAATTAATAGTTCTTGGGAAACCAACTAATTACGGATATTCGGTAATGAGAAAATTTTCAACCCCTAAAGGAGTGAAATTGCATTTACAATATCTACTGCACAATTTGGTCAAGTAGATATATATGTAGTTTTCTGAACGTTCAGCTTTATAAATGATAAAAAAAAAACTCTGTACAATATCTGTATAATAATCTGAACATTCAACCAATAGAACGCTTATTAAACCCTTATCCTAATTCTAACATTCACCATAAACAAATTAAAAACAAAACAATTATCAAAATTTTAAACTCATAAAAGTAAAAATTTGTTTGCACTAATCTGCTTCTTTCTACTTTACACATTATTTTAGTGATAATAAAATAATATCAGACTTGAACAATTGAGACTTGAGTGTAACAAATCCATATGATTTTAATGTGACTTATAAAACCACTTTGTCTATTGCTACCCTCAAAATATTGCTAACCTTCCAACCCCATCTCCACCCTACAATACACCAACCATTTATTTGGAATGAACACTTCGATAAAATAAAAATTTCTATATAAACTTAGTATACAAAACAAAGGATACCTAGTAAGCAAATATATTAACATTATTTATTTCAAACAATGATATGATACATTGAACTTAAACTTAGACTTAACAATTAATACTGTACACTAAATAACTTACTTTTAATATAACTTTTTTTATATATGTTATTTCGAGAAAAGAAGATAATATGACAGTAATCAAAACTCCTTGACATACACTTGAAATAAAACAAACCAATGAAACAGGAAATTTGGACAGTATTTAAGTAAAGTAGGTTTATGATTACATGATTAATTCAAACCCTAAAGGGGTTATGAGATGTAATAATTTGAATATAAATTTAATCTAAGTCAACAGATTAAAAATTTGTACATTGACTGAAACATTGTTTATTTCCGAGTTTCCGACAAACATGTCTAGAATAAAAACTAAATACTTTTTATATTTGAGTAATTGATAGTCAAGATTAAAATTTTGTGACAATAAATTAATTTGTATATTGCGTCTACTCCTTAGGTAACATTAACCATGACTTTTAATATGTTCAAAGGTATTAAGACTAAAATCCACCGTACAGTATGTTTATTTTGATTTATAAGAATACTAAAAGCAAACTCTTAAATATTCAAGAGGTCTTTTTAAAGCATATCAGAATAAAATTTATATTTTCACGGTCTTTTAAAAGTTAAAGGGATAACAAAACAAAATCAATCCTACCACAATAAACCATACAGTTCATTCAAAACGTAGTTTATATATTTATTTTTATTATTATAACTATGACTATTTGTATTATACATTCTTATAACGATACAGACAGACACACATAATTTAAAATATGTATAGCCATTACTTTATCTAGATAATCGTGAAGGTAACGTGTTGTATAGTTATTTACTATACTAGTTTGATATAAATTTTACTTAATACAAATGTAAATATGATTCATTATAATTATAGAACGAGATTTTGAAAATAGTATTTATCTCCTCAGTACGTTTACAGACGATCCGATCCATTATCAACTATAAAATTTCACTTTTCTATTACTTCTTTATTTACCCCTAAAGGGATAAAATAAGCATTATGGTTTTGTATAAAAGTTTGTTACTTTTACAGTTATACACACGAAAAACGTTAATTTACGTGTCTGTTAGAAATAAATTCACACAATCATTGCATAATCCTAATCCATTTAAAAAAAAACCATTCAACGGTACATATAGAACCATATACCCACTCTAATCTCTAACTTAGAAGAAGTTAATGCAATTAACTTTTTAAGATTATATTACTACAGACCATCAGGTTGGATTGTGGTCAAACATTCATAAAAAAAAACTATTTTCTATATGTATAGCTAACATACTCGTAGATATCTTGTATTAAAAGTTATATTTTACTCATTGACTTTTTCTTTTTAATTTTAATCAAACTCTGTATACATTTACTAATAATAGTTAAACATGATTTCCACACTATTTTGATCCTTCAACCAATATGATCTTAACACGAGAAGGTCCTCACTTCCTTAATGGTGAATAGGTAACAAACTTCGTATATAATATTTATGGAATTTCATTGATGAAACCACTCTTAGCACCGCTATTAAAAACTAATACTATAAGAAAGCAAAACTTTGCATGAATGTTTGTTTTTTAATCACACCAGAATGGCTTGCACGGAATTAAATGAAATTTGGAACAGAGACAGATTACTGTCTGAAATAGCGCATAAGGCCTTTAATCATGGAAAAATGTACGGTTTCACAAGAAAAGCTGCAGGTAAAAGCTAGTCAACCAATATATCGTATTTCGACGCCGGATCGGATAGTCTATAAACGTACCATTTTACACAGTAACTTTACATCAAAGTTATACATCCATACCAAATATAAAGATTAATTTACATTCGAGTACAGAAATATTTTGCTAAAAGATTAAATTTAACTAATTTTAAATGTGCATTGTGACTAATTTGAGAAGTTATCCAATTAGCACTAAATTTTGTCACCAATCCATATATAAAAAATATAAACAAAGGAAAATGTTCGATGTGTAAACATCTTATTAAATGTTATAAATTGTATCGTTTCCAAGTTTGATTACTTCTTGTTACAAACGGCAAGAAAACTAGGCTACCGTCAAATGTTAGAACTACCGTTTCTTTTGTTACAAACAATTATAAACAACCCTCAACTTTTGATCTCTATAAGTATGTATACGTAGCGCCATCATGCGGAATCTCTAAGAAACTATTTTTAATACATTTCTTATACTTTTTTCTGTTTCAATTGTAACATTAGGTGTGTGAAGATTTCACTACAAAAACCAATGTCTTTGACGTAAAAAAGTTGTTAAGCTTTAAAATATAGTCTTGATATCAAAACAATCCAGTTTATCTATATTATAGAGATCAGTTTTCCTAATTTAAATGTCTTACACCGTTTACACAATACCGTTTGAACTAAATTTCCTTTTTTTTTCAAAAGTCCAACTTACTATAGTATGTAAGTTGGCAAATACTATGCTTGTTTCATTAAAAAAATTAAGTATTTAAGTTTCATCTTCCGTTTATTATTTAATTTTCGAACTACCTACAACAGATGTTTAACCTAGTGTAAGTAGTTTTTCTGTCTGCACAAAACTTTATTCAAGTTCAAAATATTTTTTTCATGTTTAGATTAGATTTATGGACAATAATTATAGTGATATATTTCTAACCAACCACAAGATTTTCCTTAACTTCTACACTCACCGACAAAATCTAAACTCATCAATAGAACTTAAACATTTATCATTCTTAACGAACAGACACGAATTATCAACTGAATAGGCAACAAGATATATTTTTTCGGACTACCCACAAATAAAATTTAAAATCCTCGAACTACCCACAATTAAAATTAAAATTCTCGAACTACCCACAAAGTAAACCAACCTTATACCAATTCATTCCGAGTCGTTGTTCTTCCGGCTGCGTTTCTTTCTTCCTGGTCGGGGATGGTTCTTCTGGATGTGTTTGTTGAGGTCCTTCTGGTTGAGGTATCTGCACGGGCACTGGGCGCAGAGGAACTTGAAGTTCTCCTGGTCGCCGTGGTGACGCAAGACGTGACGGTCGCGGATCTTCTCCGAGACGAAGTTGCGGTGGCACGTGGCACATTGCCACGGCTTTGCTGAGCTGTGAGACTGTTGAGAGAACACGAAAATACATTATATAGTATAACATGAACCCTTTAATTTCCAAGGATGTTTCTTGCCATTAACCGCCGGTTTCTAAAAGGCTGATCAACGAAAACTTACCTAATAAACTGTCTTATCTATTGTTTAACGTCAATTGAATCATTTGATTTGAATAATTGATCAGTTAAACAGAGCTGTCAAATTTTAGTTCCAATCGTCTGTCAGATGTGATTTTATTTTTTGATTTAATTTTGTCTAATCAATGTTTCAGAAATTCGAACGAATTTGACAGAGCTTCTAAGTCAACATGCCTGTTAGTTTACCAACATTTTGATCAACCTTTCAGAAACCGGCGGAGAGTGAGATGAAATTTAGTGCGCTTTACCATTCAACACTAAATCACTTACCATTACGTAAGATTATAGTCAAGTATTTACTTAGAATAAGTAAAAAAGAATTATACTGGTATAGATTTTTACTCCATATTTCATAACTTAGGGGATGCATTTTCAAAAATCAAAATGCCTCCCATATTATAAGAAAAGAGTGCGATATTTCGAGATCGATTAGTTCAAACTGAACATTTTCTGTTAGTTTGTCAGCCATCTTTAATGGTTTATTATGTAGATTCATGCACAAAGGTGATTAAGCAAAAGTTATCCGGGAAAAAAGAAAAAAAAATACATTACATAGGTAATTTTTAATACATTAAAATAACTATACTCACCACTTTCAAATGTCTCTGCAAACTGGAATTAGTTCCGAAACTAGTGTTACATATCTGACAGAGGAAAGGTCTTTCGTTGCGATGCGTTCTTTCATGGACCTGCGAACAAAATTATTAAATATCATGGAACAAACTAGTGATTTATGCACCAAAATACCCTTAACTAAAACTTTACCTAAATATTACGAGAGAAATTGAAGAATAAAGCGCAACTAAGACAACAGATTCCATGACAATATTTTTTTTTAAACGAGTTACAGGTACATTAATTATTCGTCAAGAATTAGATGTTTAGTTAATCTGATATTTGCTTAAATTTACCTTAAATCATTTGACATTGAAACTTAGGAGCTATACATTTGTGACATGACAGACCAAGTTTACATATGTGTATCACTACGTAGTATAAAACAAAGTCGCTTTCTCTGTCCCTATATCCCTATGTATGCTTAAATCTTTAAAACTACG
>DWJN01005917.1:0-11086 GCA_018248895.1 Carystus phorcus
CTTTTAAAAACTATTGTTTTCTTGTAGGGTTCCATCAAGTATTTAGCTTCCCAAAAGGGTTCCGTCACCAAAAAAGTTTGAGAACCACTGATATATACGAACCTGTCCACTAAGATGAACGAGTGAGACATAGTCCTCATGACTGTATATTTCCCGAGGGTTATCCGAACCTTGCGCTTCCTCTAGGAGAGCTCCCCTCATGTGTGGGTACTCTATGGCTGACCACACCTGGAATTAAACCATTATATCAAATTATACAGTATGTTAGGCATAAAAAATACATGCATAATAGAAATGTTAACTCATTGCATATACAACTGTATTGTGATCACTAGTGACCTGGACATATTTAAAAAAACGGGATTAAATACGTACTAGGCGTGAATAACTTAAACAAATCGAAAATGCACATTTTTCTTACGACCCGCGTCGCGTAATAGTCACCGCACCGGACCGTCGTTCGAAGGGTCCTGGGTTCGATTTCCAGCGAGGCCGAAATGTAAATGATGACTTTAAATTTCTGCTCTCGGGCTAGTTGTTTGTAATTGTCTTTCTGTGTTGTCCATGGCACCCACGACACGGGGTATCCTAGTGTGCGGCTATGAATATGTGGCGTTATTTATTTATTTATTCAGGGGACCCATTTTTAAGTTTAAGCGTCATCTGTAAATTCTGAGTTTATGTCAATAAATACTTTGTTATCTGAATGTATTCATTCGCTTTGAATTTTCAGATAACTATGAATTAAACGATCCTAATGCCTATTATGCATTAAAAAAATATATATGCAAGTCGACTTATCAACTTATTCACTACTGGTACGGAAATATTGCCCATCATTTAGGTTCCTTTAAAATTCACAACAAATTGCAAAAAGATTATCCACTACAGGAACAATGTTATCATTCAATATTACCTTAATAATTTTTTCAACTCCCGACGAAGCGATCAAGCAGTAATGCGAATTATAACGCACTTGGTTCACTATAGACCTATGACCGTACAATACTATGTGCGGAGGTTCCACCACCATATCTGAAAAAAAAAGTTACATTCAAAAAGTTTTGGTCCGAACTTTTGATGTATGAAGCTACTCATCACTACATACTATAAAACAAAGTCGCTTTCTCTGTCCCTATATCCCTATGTATACTTAAAACTACGCAACGGATTTTGATGCGGATTTTTTTAATAGATAGTGATTGAAGAGGAAGGGCTATATGTTTAATACGTTCACTGTTTTTCTGTAGTGCATTTAGTATCAGCATTGCACCCGTGCGAAGCCGCGACGGGTCGCTGGACTATAATAAACGATAAAGAGACTTTTAGAGCTACCCCTAAATCAATTTTGAAACTACATGCATATCTGTATACTAATATTTGTATTGCTCCATGATGTATTAATACATCATGTAGTACATAATATGAATAAACTACAGTAACGGTAAATAAGCATATGTAGAGAGCAAATCATACCAAAACCGCCACCGCCATCCGGTATCTTCCACATATAAAGGTTGAAATCATCGGAGCCGGACAGGACAAATTCGTCCCCTTTGCCAGCGAAGCAGCAGCTCTTCATAGTGCACGAGTTGTAATAGTCCTGGTGGTAGAACTCGGCCACCGGGTCCGGCGACTGCACCGCGTACAGCACCGGCGCGAGGCGACGCCGGAGCGCCAGGATGTGGGTGCCGCTCGAGTTGAACCTCACGCTCATGCTGTTCTGTGAGGTGCCGTTGTTGCCCACGTAGCGGAGGACCGGACTGTTCGACACATTTGCTACAATCAGATCTTTCGAAACAAAAACGTTAAACATTTTGCGTGTGTGTGTGGAAGGGGGGAGAAAGAGGTAGGAGTGTTATGTGGGAAAGGGGTGTATGAGGTGGTGAGTATATAGGTGTAGGTGGGTATAAGATATATATTTCCATAATTTATTTATGCTTTAGTAAAACGAAGCGGTACAAGAAGTTCATCAGTACATAGTATAAAACAAAGTCGCTTTCTCTGTCCTATGTATGCTTAAATCTTTAAAACTACGCAACGGATTTTGATGCGGTTTTTTTTAAATAGATTGATTGAGTGATTGAAGAGGAAGGTTTATATGTATAATACGTTCACAGTTTTTCTGTAGTGTATTTAGTATCAGCTTTGCACCCGTGCGAAGCCGGGACGGATCGCTAGTTTAATGATAAACAGTCTATAAAGTTAAGAGACCATGAAGTGAATCACACAACTCAAAAGAATATGCAAAGAAAAATGTCTTAAACCTATCCTTTACTGTAATACAACAATTAGGTGAAAACTTTACTCCAAAGTTGGACTGTTACATGGAATGGAAAGTATGGTTTTTGACTTTAAATAATAAGTGTCTCTCCAAAACTTACTGTTTAGGCGAGCGCAGATCCCACAGAGCAACCCCATCCCTGGCGTTGGCAGACACCAACACTCCGACCTGCTGTGGATGGAACATGACACCGTGGAACGCCTTCCTGCTGCGCGATATCACCAGAGACTCTGAGGAACACTTGCCGCTACAAATTGGCTATTATTGCAATCACATTCTATTAAATATATTCAAATTTAATTTCATATTTCGGAAAGATGCTTTAACATTCAGGAGATGATTACAATTACCACATTAAAAAAATGTATGTATGTTTTTACTAACTTCTATAAAGAAACCTGATAAACAAATAATCTTGTTTAAATTTCTCAGTCAACACCATTATAACTAACAAAAGCCATTTCATCCAAAATTGAATAAATTCACATATTTTTAAATGAACTGAAGAATCATTGTGAACTCTAAATATGATTTGTACATAATTGGCACCAATTATTATACACCAATCTTTTATCATCTTTTTATATTGGTTATTCTTATTTCACAGACATTTTAAATTAATGCAACTCACCATGAACAGACTGTCTAGTGTCAAACAGCAGTAATCGACCATCATTCCCAGCCGTGGAAACAACTCGTTGGTTGAATGGATCAATGCTGAGACTGCACACTGCACGCTGGTGTTGCAGCACTTCAATTGGACACTTCATCTCCAAATCATGAACTATAACCTACAGAAAGAAGAAAATTACTTCTTTAGTGTGCACTACTTACATTAGCCTTGTTATCTATGCTAATAAAAATAGACGAAATATTTGATTTTCTGTGCATTGAATAAGCTCCGAAACTACTGGACCAATTGCAATAATTGCTTTACAATGAGACCCCTACATTATCCCTGATAAACATAGGCCATAGAATATTTTCGAAAACGTTAAGGAATCTCAAAGAAAACTTTGATAATGTAAAAAACAAAAAAATCCTTAAATTACCTACACTGTGGAAATTACAACTGTATTCTGTGACAACAGAGCAAAGTGAAGCACTACAGTTTTGTAGAGGACATTAATAATTCAATAATGTTTAGCATAAATAGGATGAAATATAGCAATTATTGTAGATATCGGAAAAATTCAAGTTGATACTGAGCTTTCACCAAAACTGCTGCCTAAACCTATATATCAAATTAATGTACATCGAAGTCCGCAATGTTTGTATGCGACATATTTGAATAACATGTTTTCCATCTTAAATTTTTATTCAACATAGGTCTATAGTATTTTCATAATTCTGAAAACCAAGTTTACAAAAAATGCTTTAAGAGCATGTTACTTACAATATCATCATTCCCTCCTGAATAGATGTTGTGATTATCATTAGTGACACCGAGGCAGAATATATTAGATTGATGCACAGCTTTCATAGCCTCGGGTTTACCATGGTCCATCAGAGCTTGCCCAAACTGCCATAACATCACCCTCCGGTCATCTCCTCCTTCAAAAATCAATATAATGTTTGATTCACTGTGATTTTTCATCATCACCTTTGTTTGTAATACAAAATACTACAAAGTACCAAAACCAAACCAACCAAACCTTACCATATTTATTAACTTTAACGGAAATTTGTTAATTTTAAACAGAAATATCCAATTTGTGTCCTATATATAGGGAGAGCAAGGTCTTAATTATTGAGATGCTCTTAACTTTTTGATTTTGCATTTAGAATTTAGTATTGTTTGCTTTGGATATTAAAACAATGTAAGAAAATTTACACACTAGTGTTTGTCATGAAGTTTTCAAAGAAGTCTGTCAATACACAGTAACCCAGCTTGGTGGACTATGTAAATTTAGCAAATTATTGTGACCGGTCACCAAAGTTTAACAATCTATACTAATATTATAAAGCTGAAGAGTTTTTTTGTTTGAACGCACTAATGGAACTACTGGTTTAAATTAAAAAAAACTTTCTGTGTTGGATAGTCCATTTACCAAGGAAGGAAATAACATAACACTACAACCAATAGGAGTTCAGTAGTGATAAGAAATGTTACAAAAACGGGACAAATGTGATACGACGTTCGCCAGGTTAGAATGACTATAAATTGTCATAAACGAGACTAATTAAATCATTGATTTTTTTTTTTCATATCTTAATAAAAACATAATTAATAAGCTACTGATGCTATGATTAAAAAAAAATTTGTATCGGTGGATCTTAATTTCATAACATAGCTATGAACCGAACAGTTGCCGGCATATTGAATATGGTACTTATTTCCGAAAGGCATCTAGAAATAAATATACATCAATCGTTTTTCTTTCTCATTTTCATTGTTATTAAGCTCTGCTGCCCCTATTGTCGATGAATAAAGATAATTTGAGGGAAAATAAACGATTCCTATATTTAACATTTGCAATCGTAACACTAATAAACACCTATAAATCTCACTTGTTTGTTATCATGCGGCGACTGATAAAAATACTACACGATTCTATATAAATAACTTTGTTGCCAATAACACGCTTGTCTTTACAATATTTTGCACATTATTTTCATATTGAGAACGACATAAGATTTGAGATAATGAACTGAGAATAAGCTCCGAAATAATTTGATAAAAAAAGCTATTTAATTTATATTACCTGATACAAGTAATTCGCCATTACTGGAAAACTCGATCGCATTAACACATCCAAAATGACACACCAAATCTCTACGGTATAAATTCTTTGCAGCATTTAACCGCTTGTAAAACAAATGCGACTTGATATCCGGTAAAAGGCCATATTCCCTTTTTGCAATATATGGTAAAGGACTCGCAATATTCGCCATGTTTAGAGCAAAACCACCATTTTCCAAAGAATGAAACAAATAGAACAAAGTTTCTCTGTCTACGCAAACTTCACTCCCCTTGACAATCAGCTGTATTTTATTTTTAAATAACACACCACGTAAACGACACGTTCCATTTCATAAAGATAGGGTATTAGGGAATAAACTTATAATTTATTATCACAGATTTACTGTTATATTTTAGCTTACAATGTGTGCAACTTTGAATAAGTCAACAGTATACATTTATTTATTTTCATATCTTAAATACATTTAACCATATTTCTTGGATATCAAAGGATGCACGGTATAAAAATTAGGGGTATAGTCTGTAAATTTACGTAGTAGACAAGCCTCTGTTGTCAGCGGTGACATATTATGTCACTGTCAAGTGTCATATTTTGTTTTGATGTAACATAACGTAGCGGCACATGTGAAACTAAAAATGTATGCTATTGTAATTTTCTTAACTTATTAATCTTATTCCGTTACAGTAGTTCAGTTAATAGTTTTAATTCGTAAATATCGTCCTTTTTTCCTTTAATGTAATATGGTCGTAGCTGAAGAAATGAAACCGTCTGTAAAAATTTCAGGTATTTGCTAGCTATAAGTAAAAAAGTATCTTTATTATTGTTAATAATTTATTTAACTATTTTACGTCATAACATTGGCTACAAAAATTTCTATCCACCTTGTGTTTTTAGTTTCAGACTCGGAGTCATCAAGTTCCAAAGATGGTGATGACGGTGAATATGATGCAGAAATGTCTGATACAAATGATGAAGATGACAATAATTCTATGAATGATGGAGAACTATCAGGGTCAAATCATGAAGACGGTGATGATAAAAATAATTCAAACAATTTAATTTCAAATGAAGGCTGGGCTGACTCCGTTGCTAAAATCCTTGGTTCTAGCAAACCAAAAAACAAAAAAACTTTAGTGCTATCTAGAGCTAAGAAAATATCAGAAATAAAGAAAGAAAAAGATGAAAAACCTACATTTGAAGTTATTGGTGAGGAGATACAAGAAGAGAAACCAGAACTTAAAACAGAAGTGTCAATAGAACCCACTGTAAAGAAAAAGGTACTTATGTTTTTTTTACAGTAATTGTTAGTTTCACTTAAATGTTTTTATCCTCATTGGAATTTTTCATGGAATCAATCTCTCATATAATATTAAACAAAAATTATTTGTCTTACAGAAAGTAGAAAAGCCATCTTTAAGAGTGAAACCAAATATCTTAGAAAAGGACAGAGAGAGGTTATTATCCAAAATCGCCACGAAAGGTGTAGTACAATTATTCAATGCAGTGAGGAACCAACAAAAGTCACTAGAGAAGGAAATGGACAACAGTGTCTCAGAAACTAAAAGAGAAAAAATTCTCAAGAAGTTTGATAAAAGGACATTTTTAGATTCATTAATGGGGAACACAAAGTCAGTTGTTGTTGATTCTGAAACAAAATCTATGAAAGATGAACTGAAAGCTGAAGATGAACCAAAATGGAATGCATTAAGGTATACATATTTGAATATAGCTTTTAGTTAACTAGCCAGGTTTCACAGAAAGATGCAATAATCATATTGTGAACTTAAAATTAATACATACATGTAATCACACCTTTTTCCCTTTGAGGTAGACAGTGACCACTTCCTACCATTTGCTATGATTCTGACATACTTCTCTCACTTCATCAACTTTCATCACTTTTCATACATGCTTGCCGATTGAGAAAGCTACTCACCTGACCTTTATTAAAAATAATATTGATAATTATGTAAAGCCTTACCACGAAGTTGGCAGATTGCTGTCATTGCTTACAGACCAGGGTTGGTCTGCCAGCAAGGGATTGTAGTCAGTATTCTAAGCTCCACCAATATAGCCTAATTGTATTGTTACATATCATTAGTATGCAAGTAATATAGTATTCACTGCCTAATATTATAGTGAATGACTAGAAATAAGTAATAAAATAGCACTGTACTATCTTTTAAAGTTAACATGCAATGGCAGAAATGTGCATTTACATATAAATTTTTGTTTAAAATAACAATTTAGTAATATTATAATGAAATACAAGTAATACATAAAAAGAAAAATGTTTCTCAAACAGGAAGAAAAAAGTGAAACCATTTTGTTTTGTATATTGTAGACAAATCTCATAGACTATTATGCAAATCTTATCAAATCATAATTTAAAAACCATTACACTAGAAACTTGGGTCATATTTATTAAACTGTTTTTTTATTTTTAGGGACGACTTCATGATGGGGGCGAAAATGAAAGATTGGGACAAAGAATCAGCGGATGAATAAAAATGTAAATTAAATCATATTTATATTTTATTTTTCTCTTATTATTTACAAAAATGTTTCTGTACATACTTCTGTGTTTTCCTTTGAGGTGAGCTCATGCAAAATTTGTTTAGTTTTTTCACAGTCACATTCTTTAAATACTTCTACACTTGTTTCATTAAATAGACTGAAATCTTCAGTGATAAAGTTGAACAAAGTAAATAATTTTATTTTCTACAACAGATAGTAAGAAAAAGTCACACCTGTGGATGTAGTTACATTTTAGAAATTTCAACTGTATCGGTGAGGATTAAGCCATATCATTTATAACTACCCATAAAATTAGTATCTGCCCCAATTAGACACCTACTTTATATGCAAAGTGTAGGCATCATTTCCTACAGGATACTGGGTAATCTGTTTAGGTAGTGTTGAATAAATCTTAACAGGAAGATTCCAGACCATTGTTTCAATAGGAACATTGAGAGGAGCATTCCAGTCTTTGTCTTCTTGAGTAGGCAACAATTTCTCATCTGTCGTCACAAATTCAAAGTGCAGACGCCATTTTAATGACACTGTAATAAATATACATACATATGATCTGTAATAAAGTAAAAGAAGAGCCATATTTTTTATAATAAGCCATTAAAGATTTTTTAATATATTTTTATTATTGAAATAATATGGTAGAAGTTAACAGTCCTAATATCAAAAGTTAACTAGAATTAAATTAAGAATATAAATTTAAAATGAGTATCATGCCTTTAATAACTTAATATTAAGGGTTTTGTACCTTCATCAACTTCAAATGCCGGTGTAATGTGGAGAGGGATAGGCAGAATTAGCTGTGACTGTGTGAGTCCCAATGTGACCTCATGGTATCTTGCCACCGTCATTGATCTACTGCTTGTGTCTTTACTGGTGCTTTTAGCAGGTGACTTTGTTTTGGATATAATTTCTTCAGGTTGTAATGATACTGAAACCTATTAAAATATTTGATTTCTATGAAAATTACTCTTAAACTGCTTTCAATATTTTAATATAGACGAGCGGTCAATAAACCCCTTAATAATGTTGTAAATAAAAATCGTATAGCTTGCTCAACAGACTATTTGCCACTGACTTGCACCCCCAGCTACATCTTGAAGCTCCTAACAAGTTGTAATAAAATAAAAATAAATCAATAGAGATTAAGACAAATTTCCATTTACATTAAGTTATGATCATGTTTGTTTATATCAAAAATAGTTTTTGGTAAGGCAATATATCATTTTTATTGATGAAGCATTTAAGAGTAAAATTTTAAATTAATTAGGTCACTTAAATCAAACATTACCTGCACACAAGTGACAGTGCCTACAGAGAAGTCAAAAGTTCCAACAATGTCCTCCCCTAACTTATATGCAGATTTGAATAGACAAAACCGGCACACTTTTCCTTTGCTGTTAGTAATCATATAAGAATTTGGACTTCGTCTAGCTGTGAGATTCTGAAAATATTTGTTTATTTTAATTAAAATAGAAATACTGAAAAACCCATAGAATACTGTAAATAAAAAATCATACATTTTCTAAACCTAATTGTATATAATTATACAGTCGTAAATATGTCAAAAACATTTGTTTTACCCATTTTGCAACACATCTCTAGGGGTCTTACTCAACAACATAAACAATATTTAGGCCTTTTATCATCCCTTAAACATCATTAGCACCCGCTTTGACAAATATTAAACTAATAGTTTTATTGAATGTAGGCAATCAAACTTAACAGCTATATTTACCTGTAAAATTTGCAAAGCCATAGTTAGCGGAGTTTCAACTTTCCTTTCCTCAGAGAATGGATTGGTTGGCTGTAGTTCCTCAGTGGTTTCATTGCCACATAACGCTGCAAGATCTTGCATATTGATGATTGGACTAATGGGTAATACCCTAAATGGTATACGGACCATTTTTATGTGTGAGCCCACCTTCTGGGTGGCTATGGTTATTTTGTAGGAATACTTCACTGAAGTGCCCCTGTATGATGGTGGTGCTTCTATTGGCAAAGATTCTCTATACCAAACTAGAACGAAAAAATAAAAGTAAGTAAAGAAGTTATAACTAAGTAAGATACATAGATAAAAATTTTTAAAATCTTTAGAATGACCAGTAATATGCAATAATTGAATCTTAAAATATGATGTAGAAAGAGTTTCACAATTAACACAGGCTAAGTTTCAAAAACAAATTTAGTAGTACGATAAATCATAATAAAGGTAATAAGAATTAGCAACATCTTAGTATAATTTTGTCCTCCTATTGTTTTTCATATTCTTTATGTTACTGGTAAAAACATACTGAAATAAATAATTACTGAAAAGTTGAGGGGTGAAGTTCATACTAAGATTCTTTAGTGGCAATACATTTTTGGATTATATAGTTGCAAGGCTAGGGTTAAGCCCAAGTTTATAAACAAAACACTCAATTTTTCAGCATTTATTTGTGAATGTGTACTGAAAACTCACATGTTTTTGTTTCTCCAAGAGGGATAGTCAGGTCACAGAACAGTATCTTAGGTTTAGTGTGGAACACAACTTGTCCGATATCACAGGATGATAGTTCAAGAGAGGTTGTCTTTTCAATTGTCGGTGTCTTATCACCTGTGGTACCAGAAGTGGAGTAGAAGCAGTGAATCTGTGCTGATGCCCATGCTAAGTTCTCTAAGATATCGCTGGAAAATAAATTTATTGCATTATCTTATTTTAAAATATACTTGTAATATTAAACTTCATCAAGAAATAAAACACCAATTAACAAGGCCTGGTATTATAGAGTAACCATAATAATTATGTACCTGTCGATGTTGTAAGGTTACTTGATATGGCTAATTCTAAATTGTATGTATATCTGCCTACTCACATTATGATTTAATTTTATGCTTGATGTGTGAATGTTACAATGCCTTAATAGTGTTTATAGTGTAATGTAAAACCACCAATATTAGTTTATCAGTATTTTCATGTAAGTGATATCATTATGTATCTCAATGAGAAATAAAGATCTTTGAACCGGTATATGTGAAAAGGATGTGACAAAAGGTATGCTTTAATATTATTTCACATTTAGGAATATACGTTTAAAAAAGAAATGAATAACATTACCTATGACTTTGAGAGTTCCTATGTTCTGGCTGTGTTGTGTGACAAAACGTTATACAGCACTCTAAAGCTTCTCCAGCCAGGTATACCGTGCCAGTAGTTAACTTTGCCGAAAGTTCGATCATTGTTCCCAAAGATATAACGCTTTATTAAACACTATTTGCCTTAATTGGCTGTTCCCATGCAATTAATTATTAGTGGGTTCAGGACAAAATACTCCTTAGATTATAAACATGTTTATTATAGCACTCTTCAATAGGGTAAAAAAAGTTCCATTCAGAATTTTTCTGCGATAATGATATTTGATACACTATGAATACATGCTGTTAAATAACTTTATAAATCAAGCAACAACATTTATGACAATAAAAATTTAAAATTTTTATTCACATAAAAAACTTAGATTAGAAGTCATTGAATAATTCACTTCTTTGACATTGACTTTAACAAAATAATATGTATGTTTTGTCA
>DWJN01005918.1:0-11085 GCA_018248895.1 Carystus phorcus
CTGTCCCTATATCCCTATGTATGCTTAAATCTTTAAAACTACGCAACGGATTTTGATGCGGTTTTTTTATAGATAGAATAATTGAAGGGGAAGGTTTATTATGTATAATGCCTTAATAGTTTTTTTGTAGTGTATTTAGTATCAGCATTGCACCCGGGCGAAGCCGGGACGGGTCGTTAGTATATTTATAAAACGGATTCCTTGAACATGATTTTGACCGACTTTGAAACGTCGGATTTATTTGAAACTTTGTATTTTTATCAAGATCTGATGACAAAAATTTGAAAAATCAAATCAATCAATCGTCCCGATATTCTTATTGGGAACTTTAGAATTAGTTATTTAATTTTATTATATAAAAATATATATTGAGATTTTTTATAAAACCGTTTTTTCAATTTTTTAAACAATACTTTTTTAAGTTTGGTTTCACTTTTAATGTCAGCAAACCATAGTTTACCACTTTGAGCGACTATTATTTGGCAACGATTCTTTTGAGACGTAATGACGTCACGCCAAACTTGAATCAGGCCATTGAAGTTTTCTACAATGCTTGCATATATACGAATTCCGAACAGCAATAGTCAGAGCTTGCTTAGCGGGAGACTATACAAGAGGAATTCTAAGATACACATAAGATATAGTAAAGTACAGATAAGATATAGTAAAAGTTGAAGTAAATAACTTTATAAGTCAAATCTTTTTGGACAGAATAACATAAACAGAAGACAGAACAGAACGACGTTTGAAGCTACACTATCATTGGATATATAGGGTTAAGTAATTATAATAATGATGTAACTATTCACGTCCATTAATTACAACAGACTGTTAGTAAACCTAGTCGTGTATGATTACAGCAAACGACTTTGACACTCTTCTCAATGCCACGCTAACGACGAAAGCTGTGCTCATTAACGTACGGAAAAGTGCCTCACTCTTGTTTCTGTGCTTTTTTAATTCTTAAGTATATTCTAAGGTTGTATGACCTTTAGTAGTTAGTAAAAACACTTTATTCGATATTCAGTAACCAATCTACTACACTCTAGTGTTGTCACAAACAGAATTACTTGGTCATGACATAAAAAATGTTATTCATAATTAAATGTAGTATTTTGTAATAAATAAATTTAATATTTTTATATGAAATATTTCGAAAGTATAACTAGTGCGGATTGGTTAGGGGTTGGTGGCCAAACCGAGTATCTAAAGTTTTTCAACCACCCGACGGCCTTCGACATGCCTCGACGACTGTTATTTATGATAACAGTTGGGACCGACGGCTTAATGTGTACTCCGAAACCCGGAAACGCTCAAAAAATTTTTTGCCACTAGCGCTGTGCCAACTGCTGCATCAACTGCTTAACTCTATCGATCGCATAGGGCGCGCTGTAAGCGCTTCATATCATCAAAATTTCAAAGTTTTCATTGTTTCTTACTGAGGAGAATATTCCCCATTGACGCTTTAGATATTGTTAATCGTTCCATTATTTCGACTTTTTCGGAACATTGGCACTTTTTTGCAACAAAGTTTCATCTCTCATCATGGGGTCACCATAGCTACTGTTCACTGTTTCTTCTCGTCTTTATAAGACACCTTTCCAAAAAGGACTACGAAATATTTCACGTTTATTTCAATGATCCAACTTACCAACATTATCTAAATTATTAAAATATGAAAGTTGAAAAAAAAAATTAACGAAGAGCTTGCTACAATCGAAACATATCAATAATGGTAAACTGTTGATTCCAAAAATAATAGAAAAGTAGATAAAAAGCTTACCATTTTCTTATCTCATGTATATGTTCAAATAGATCCGTAATAAGTAGAAGAGGTTAGCTTGAACTCTTGGTTGATTAATAAATGAAACTGGCGTCCCAATCTTATCCTTGCAAAAATGTACGGTGTATACGTTACGGTTTTCAATGGCCACTTAGATCAAATCGACAGTATAACTTACAACTTTCATGTCAACAAAATACCTACACGTTATGCAATGTAGAATATTGAACTCGCGAAGGGGAAGTTTTCTTATAGAAACTTTTAAGGGTGTTCGTGAAGAATTCCAGTCTAGAAGAGATTTCGTTGAAATTTCAACAGTCAGTTCTTTTGAATTTTAAAGAAGTTTCCCACCTCTAGTTTGCATATTCTTAGCGAAATGCAAGCTACATACTTTGACTGCTCCTCCCTTATGTCTAGAAGTCGGGCTTCGATCTCATTAGCCAATATTTTTAGTTTAATAATTTCTGGAAATTTTTGCTACGTTAAACTTTACTCGGCATTTTGGAATTTGAATTTCAAAAAAGACCCTTAAAAAATAAATTCACCGTACCTTTAGAAAACATAATTGAAAAACTCAAATATGTACCTTAGTATAAATTTACTTCGAATAACTCATTGGTAAACGATAGTATCTATGGCAACAAAAAGCCGCGTATCAATATACTAATTTAAATGCTTTAGCGGGATAATGATTTTAAGCGACCTTGATAGGTAATGAGACAAAAATAACTGAGCGAAATATCATAAACACGTTTCTGCAAGAGAGATTAAGTCCTCGGTATAAGACACTTTTCTTCGCCAGTAACTCCGTAAATAATCCGTATTAGATCGATGTTCTGTATTTTTCTTTTAGTACTAGATGCTAAAATCATTGATAGAGAGCTTGAAGTCATCTCAATGAGTGCAAAATATTTTAATTTTCAAGAATTGTGGGAAATCAAGTTATGTCCCAATAATCCCTTGTCGGGCAATTTATAAGAACCGTGTTTTCGATTTTCCTGATATAAACAAAACAATTCAAGTATATTGATCTTTCAACCTGCTCTTAGTCATAGTGGACATGGCAACGCTAGTGCTGAGTCAAGTTTCATATACTTAAGTATGTTGACAATACGCTCAGCCTTAGAAGAGCTACGTTCAGGTTTCATCGAGCAAAAGCAAGTTTCATTTGGTTGAATACCAACCGTCAAAGCAAGTACGCCTTTGTTAGAAGACGAAACAACTACTTAATATAATGCTATTGGAAATGGCGTGTTATCTTGGTTACATTGCTGAGGCCGATTACTAAAATTAGTACTATAATATAGGCAAACAAGGCAGCTGGTAGTATGAAACAACGGCAGCATTACTCGCATGTTTGCACAAGAATCTCCTATAATTTATATTAAGCAGGCAAAGTGGGAATCGAGGTATTTGGGCAAGCTGCTATTCAAAATGAGTAGAAGCTATTGAAGCTGTATTGGTTAGAAATTTTAATAAGGTTTTATAAATACTCGTACTTACATAAACATTACAAAATATTATAAAAATTTTACTAACTAGCTCACAACATACTTCGTAATAGCAGAAGCTACACCATTATAAGTCACATAAATTCAACTAATTGTATCACAATCAGTTACTTATACTCGTAGCAGAGGGCATTTACTGCATTTCAAGAATTAATAATAATAACAATATTATCAATGATTCTATCAGCACGATTACAGGAAATATAACTTTATCCAATAGCCTGGTTGAACCAAGGGCAACAAATTGATTCGTAAATGGAGTTAAATCAAACTTATGGAGAGAGTAAAACAAAGGAAATAAAAGAACGCCAAGATGTGAACTGCTTGGAATCACTTACATTACAAGAAACTGTCCCTACAAAACATCTGAATACTTCAAATATGAGATGAAATTTATAGTTTTCAAAGGCAAAATAGCATAACCTAATTAAAAAAATATCAAAGCCTTGGGTTACTAGTACGAATACATCGCAAAAATATACAGAAGAGCCAATCAAAGGTATGAAAAAGCGAATAAGTTATGTGATTCAAGCAGACTTTTTAATTGGAAAACAAAACTGAAAAAAATGTATAGACAAAACGCAGACACTAATACCAGCTTGCGAACTGCAACCGGGTCACACACGGATTCAATAAATCAATGGCAAGAAAACAATAGAAAAGTTGAGAATTCAAAACATTCTGTACAACGCTTAACGTTTTAGTCGACTGCTTAAGTTTAAACTAAGAGCGATAAACGATAGACTTGTTTAATAAAGGCAACCTATTTTAGAGAATGAACTATTACTCTTAATATATTATTATTATTACTATTTTTCGATTTTAAATAAGTGAAAACAATTTAAAGAATTTTCGGCTCTGCTGAATTATTAATGATACAATCTTTCACTGAATTTGTTTTACTTTAAACCTATTTGCGCTCCAATGCACGATTCTAAACGTAATAGACAAGGTTTAGAGCATTATTCCATTACACTGATTCTATGGGGATTACTACAGAACGTACTATCGAATAAATATCAGAAGCTCGTCTGATGTCCGAATTATTGCAAAAGGGCTGCCTATTGTGATAACCAAGTTTAATAGGTTTATATGGTATCTCATTGCGCAATAAGATCTGTGAATGCCCGCCCTAGAGAATATTCGTTACAAGTCAAATAAAACCCATCAAATTATTGACCGTTTCTGAAATGGTGCTTGGTTTTAAGGCTTTATTGTCGTATTATATTATTATGAAGTCTAATATTATTATTGACATCCTTATCTTATTGTCTTTATATTATTAACTACCACCGTTACGCTTAAGTAAAGTGCCTAACAGTTGGTGGTGTTTCAGCTGAAGCACTGAGAGTACCATCTTTCTTCTTACATATTTCTTGTTTGCTTTAACATTGAATTTCAACGATATAAAAACCCTGTAACGATAGAACACATCACTTAAAACCGTCCAACTTTCCATTCGGCCTACATATCCCGATTTGGGGCTCTTTGTCAGTTGTGACAAAAGAATTCATTACATCGAGACTTGGAAAGCCATGCAGTGCAAGCAAACATGCAATACGTAACTTAGCCAAATGGATGAAGGGAGAAAAAATTAATTAGTTTCGCTCACTTTTCCGTTCTGTCACAAACTACAAGCCGCTCGCTGAACAGATTTCTTTATTTTTCTGTCTTTATGCTAAAATGTAAGTAGCTTAGTGAATGGGATCTTTGGATTTTCTTCTGGAATTAAATTGAAAATTGTCTCAAAGGAAATAGTATTTTTTAAAGAATTTAATTGCTGGACTCGTCTGAGATGGTAGTCATTAATCTTCGTATATTATAATAGTTGCCACGTCCTTTGCCAATCGTTTAGCTTATAAATGAGGACATTTTTATGCATATATTTTTATAACTTGTACTGCTGGAGTCATTTTTATTTATTTATTTAATTTTGAATTACAGATATTATCTAGAATTACAGATAGAATAACTTTTGATGTGGCCAGTTGAATTATTATATTTCGTGACATAGGAGATATAACTAAGTATTATAGCCAAAAATTGTACTACTATGGTCAAAGCTAAGAGTCATTGACATAAATTAGAAATACTGAAAGTCCTCAATTAATATGAGATTATTGCGTTATAATTAATTTATAACAAAAGAATGATATTTAAGATTATGTAGAATAAACAAGATTCATTTTTTAACTAAAAGAAAAATTAGCTAGGAATCAGCGAAGGAAATCATTGTTAACATTTATGCAATGATTAAATAAATTAAATTAAAAAATATGACAAGGAGCAGAGTAATGCTTCCTAGAGAGCACGATATCCATAAACCAATAGATAAAAATGAGTAGCGAGATGTGGATACGACTTCCAATCATAGCTATTAAGCACCCCAGGAGCTGGTTAGGCTGAATAAATAAATGAGTTTAATGCTAAATTAACCGAGAACCAATTAACCATCCGACTGTTCACCGACAACTTTTGTCGATCCTAAATGATTGACCGAGTTAAGCAACGGGTGCGGTTAGCGGCAAAACTTCTTGAGCGCTTCCGTGCTTCGGAGAGACAGTGAACTGGCGGGCGCTATTGTTATCGTTAGATAACAGTCGTTTATGTCAAAACCCTGCAATTGGCATGTGAATCTCTGAACGCTTGAGCTTGCAATTAGACGCGTACATTAATACGCAATGGAGACTTATTCGGTCATATATTTTTTAGCTGTAAGCATAATTATTAGGCTATTTTATGAGTTTGTATATATCTATGCGTCTCCATTACAACTTTGCTTTGCTTCTATTGTGTAGATTTAACATAGTTAGACTATTCAGAAAGAGCATAAAGGTTTTTTTTTATGTAATATACATAAAAAAAATATTTATAATATGTTACATACACATTAAAATTAAAAGTCAAAAACTTTTTAAAATCAAATTTTTATTTAAATGCTTAAAAAATAATAAAATATTTTTTTCTATCAACTTATAACATCATTATACAATTTACACACAATACAATTTATTTTTTACTTTTTAGTTATCGTTGGATGGATTAGCGCAACAGGGTTTACCTCGCATTCGTATTCTCAAGGCCTTTCATTTGATACCTAGATTGTAGGAAAGCATTAATAATAACTAGTCCGTCATCTTGCGTATTCCGCCATGGTAGATTTATAGTGATGTCACTTAACTTTGTGTTACTCTTAGCAAATCAAACTGGTCAGCTCTTTTCTGTGTTCCACCATATTGGATTTATAATGACGTCATTAACCTAACCGTGCATTGTCATGCAAACTTAACCTGTATACAAAATTTCAGCTGAATCTTGATTGAAGATATTTGCTTCAAAATTGAATTTCAAAATTCCACCCTAATAAACATACATATGTATGTATATACATAATTACAAACATCCATTGCAAATTATATAAAAGCTTTAAAAAATAAAATTTTCTATGGTGTCAATGTGAAGTAAGCCTTTTACAAAATAAATTACAGTAGTATTTCGATTTCGGAGCGGGTTAGATTTTAATACCAAAAACTAGAAATTTATCTTAGGTATAAATATTTGTTGTTTTCAAAGCGCGATTTCCGTTACTTCCAAACTAGTCTCAGTTTGAAAACTTACACTTCGGACGTCGGTGAAACTCCAAACTTTCTTCTTACAACGCATTTTTAGGGTAGTTAACTTCAAATGAGAGTAACACGAGTCATTTCGCCGAATTTATAAGGATAGTTGCATGCCGCTACGTTTTTATTCCTTTGGAACAAACAAGCTCAATAATGTGGAATATTCTGAGGTCGTAATGTTGCAAAACGCTCTCGGAAGACTTCGTATGCAAGGCAATTGAGACTATTTCTTTCAACTTTGTAGATACTAAGTTTCCAGCTCGTTTTTATTGTTGGTTCTCATGTCATAAACGTTGCATTGTATTTTCTGAATTTTTCCGTTGCCTTTGCAACTTTATTTGAAAGCTATGCGATTTGTAATTTGGCTTTTTGTAAATCTCTTTTGGGGGAGTATTTATCGTAAACCATTTTTAGTTTTTCATGTCATAAGAATATTTTTTTTATTTTTGTTTATTTAATTATTTACCACTAGAAACACGCTCTTTATTCGCTCTAGAAAACCTTTGCTATGGTACGCAAAGCCTTCTGTTATCCCAGGAGAAGAGATTTTTTATCCCGGATGAATAGTACTTATAAGGGATTCAATGTTTTTGGAACACATAGGGGAAAATACATTTGTCCTCTGTTGGCATCAACTTTTATCTTAGTACCCTCAATCAAAACAATGCGTGGTAAATTGCTTCAGTCATCTGGGGGCACGGTAGTGCTTCCGCCAAGTCGAGCAGTAAAGTGGCACGACCGTACCATCTCTTTCTCGTAGCAGCTCAGGCCATACTATGTGTTGTGAATGATACTAAAGGCCTACATTTTTAGTCACCAACCAGGCATTCTATAAACAGTATATTTCAAATTTTATACAATTTGAACCAATAGTTTCAGAATTATAACTAGTCAAAGTTTCGTAATTTTGTCAATCACTCAGTGACTGATCGATCATAAAAACTAAGACACTTTTAGCAGACATAGAAGTCTCAAATTTAGAATATTTAGAATACTGTTTGAATACGTGTTTAGTGTAAAAATCAAGAAAAAACTAAAAAAAAAATTGTTCCAATTTTCTAGATACACCAATTGTAACTTTGTAATCTCGCTTAAATAATACAAAGTTGCATTTGTAGCTACAC
The DNA here is from genome assembly GCA_018248895.1 of Carystus phorcus. Taxonomy (NCBI): domain Eukaryota; kingdom Metazoa; phylum Arthropoda; class Insecta; order Lepidoptera; family Hesperiidae; genus Carystus; species Carystus phorcus. The sequence goes on from DWJN01005918.1 coordinate 8,039, forward strand.
AAAGAAATAAGATGCCATCAAACACATAACTTGTAAAAAAAAACAAGTTTCGCAATTCAATTCTTCTACCGTAAAAAGTTGTGAGAATCCATCTACTAAGTCGGTTAATTTATTTAGTCCCAACTTAAGGAATCTTCTGTCTTAAGTTATTAGGTAGTTAGCTAATCTAACTGCATCTTATAGTGACCATATCAATATTAAACACCTTTTATATTTTGAATATCGATCATGGCCTTCATATCCTTCTACATATCCTTATAAATTGAAATAATGTAGTTTATGTGTCTTTAAACACAAAATGCAAGGAAATAGCAAAATGTAAGGAAATATATGTAACATTCGTGGATTCAAGGAATAATAAGCTTTGCATCACATATTTTGTTATCTTTCATACTTTGGGTTGTTTAATTTTGAAATTTAATGTATTGGCCCTGAAAGTTCACAATACATTTTTTATGCTTTTACTTATCTATGTTACTGAACATTTTTACTGCAAACTTTTGCTCATATTCGTATTTTAACAAACTCACTCAGTTTCATTCGCAAGTTATTTCGACTCAGTGGTATTTGAGAAGTTGAGAAGAATTTTTTCTTTTTTTATATTTACATTCTTTATATTTCTCGCTGTACTCGACCTTTTTACAACTTCGAAGTCCAAAAGTTTCTCTTGAAATTCTGGCATCTGCCCATCCACTTTCTGTGTAATAAATCCAAGATATTTTAGTGGAGTCTTTTCATTACAGTACGCTGTACGTAAAATTATATTACATGGACACTTAGATTTTATTTCCCTAGCTAGGTACTCAGTCTAAATGAAATATTTTTGCTCGTTATGAAAAGATGCCCAAGATATTATACTTGTAATATTAATTTACCAATGATTTCAAATTTTAAACAGTAATTAAAAGTTTAAACTACCAGTATATTACCTGAATAGCATGTTTTTTATTACAGACAAGTTACTGCTACACATGAATTGTTCTCCCTTCAGTTTCACCTGACCGGATCGAAAATCAATTCTTGTAAATATATATCAGTCTGGAAGCGATCGGATGAACTGAAGCGATTTCTTTACATTAGTCGACCAGACGGATTGAACAGATCATGAATGTTCCAACACTAGGGCTGGCGGTTGAGCAACGGAGCAAAGGGTCGGTTTGCGGTTTTGAAATGTTTTTGTTAAGACAGTTTTTATAACAATAATTGCTATCGTAAATAAAATCAAAATATTCTTCATAGTATGTGCATACATCCGGTTAGAATAAACTGATGTATGTATATTTGGTCCCTTAAATCTCGTAACTTTAAACATATACTTTCATATGTGCCGAACTTGATTGGATTATTTGTATGCTTGTAAGAATATTTTTGTAGCCGAGACCTTTTCTAAAAGGTGTAAAGCAAAAAATGACGTGCATAAGTTTATAGACATAATAACTGAATTGCTCATATATATTGATTACGGCTGTATCGGAGTTAAATTGGTAACAAATACAATAAAAGTAAGATTGGTTAATATTTGTTAAGAATGATGTTTTTTCACAAACGTTCCACGAATGACAAACATATCAATGTTTCTCAAATCAATTGCTGAGACTACAATCAAATCAAATGAACGTACGACAGATACCTATCCTTTTAAATTAAATACACGGAAACATTTATTGAAAATTCAAAAGCTATTCTGATACAGATTTATTTTATACCCAACCGTAAGGTCACTAACGCCTCCATAGCGACCAATCAAACGAAGTTAAAAGCAAATTCTCGAGTCTCGAATGCGACTTAACTTCGAATTTTATTCCGTCTCCGGAGCGCTAATGGCGTTCGCTTTGAACAAAAACTCGCTTGATTAAAATCGTTTGTCGTAATAAAAGAAGCACTAAAAAGTTACAACCGTACGAAACGGGAGACCGGTATAGGCCCGTAAAATCGATCACCACCGATACTGATCACGGGGACAAAAATTTAACGGCAAACTCGAGATTACTGGGTGGAAACAGTTAATTTAGTATCCTGTGTTACACAAGAAATAGGTGTCGCAACCATCCTAGATCGCATACCAATTTAGACGTTAATATCAGATTGAAAGTGGGGTCGAGACTAAATTTGAATTTGGAATTAAAAATGTTATTCAAGGTAGATTTAAAAATTTTGTTTATAGTTGATCTGTGTCATCCCTTCAACAACTTGCTAAGCTTTCTCTATTTAGGTCAGTGATTTTTCCATTTATCGTCAAGTGCGTATTGGATTTTATTTCATAAAAACATACAGAAAATAAGTTGTAAATTGAGTCTATGAGAATCAAATATGCATATATCTTTTCTATCATTCATTTATACTTCAGTGAATTCATAAATCGAATACCAACTTTCTGTTTCATTCTCACGGCTTTCAATTCGAATGTTCTAATCGCCAAGAAATATTGTTTCGTGCGGAACAATTCTCTCCCCTCATTGATTTACTCACCTAATTCTGTTTTTCAAGTTGTTTCAATGTTTGGGACAAAATGAGTTCTTGCCGCAACAAAAAACGGATGTGGGTCGACACACGGTTACGACGTTTGTAACAATCGAATACAATGAATACGGCAATAGGTATTTTTTATTCATAACTTTAATATCACGGTTCTGTGACCGCGTAATTGTAATATTTAATGATACTGTTTTTAATAAAGATTTGACTCGTGTGTACTTTTTAGCAAATTAAATATATTTTATATATCACTAGCGGATTTGGAAGAAGTTATATTTGCAAAATAAAAAAAAAACATTTCTAAAGGAGCGTCTATTCGACGGATGAATATAATTCACAGATACACTTAAATATAAAAAACAACATCAAAATCTATCCAACCGTAAATAGACGGAATTAATGGACTAACTATTGTTACCTGTAATATAAAAAAATACTTATCTATTCCTTACTTAAAAATACATAATGTTTTCGTCTCAGGTAAATTGTAGTCCGTAAAACTTGGTTGTTGGAAGTAAAACTCAATTATCGCCCTTGCGACACATGAAGAGAAGATATAGTAATATCAACAT
>DWJN01005919.1:0-11085 GCA_018248895.1 Carystus phorcus
CAACTGCGGGCGCGGTCAGTACCTGGATGGGTGACCGCTAGTGGCAAAAATTTCTTGAGCGTTTCCGTGCTTCGGAGTGCACGTTAAGCCGTCGGTCCCGGTTGCTATGAACAAAGCAGTCCTCAACCCATGTCGGAGGCATTCGGACGGTTTAAAAACTTCCCACACTTGGGTTGGCCACTAACCCCTCCACCAATCCGCACTGGAGCAGCGTGGTGAAGTATGCTCTAAACCTCCTCAGTGATGAGGAGAGACCCGTGCTCAGTAGTGGGCCATTAATGGGTTAAAGGCAATGCTGGATTATGCTGATCAATTGGTGTACCACAAACACAATAATGAATTGCTCTAATAAAGATTCCATTCATTCATTCTTTTGTTCGTTCATTCTTTCATTCACAGATATGGCAACAATTATTAAATCCATCTATCCTCCTTTTAAGTGATCCGAGTTATAAGGGAGGATCCTGTTAATAAAACCATTAATTCTAGAGTTAGAAAACTTTGTTTTACCAAACATTAATCTTACAACAAATATACATATGTATATACCATGGTATTGCCAGAATTCTTGAGGTTTAATAATTATATTTTGATGGCGTTCGCTATAATTTTATGGGGATTAGTTACTTGACATTTCATTAAATCCTTTGTAAAAAATTCAGGACATGTAAATTATCGTTCTATTTCAATAACTTTTTAAATAATATAATATAAAAAGATGTACAATTGGCGAGCTATTTCCTTCTCCTCTTTTAGTCATGTTGATGCAAAGCATGCAATGCATTTACGACTAGTATATCTGTCTTTCTATTTATGTCTAGCCTTTATACCTCTATTTAAATTGTGAGGGTGAGGATCTTAGTCCACCTGGTACGATTGAATTTCATATGATTTCACATACCTTAAAAGCATAGATATTACTTATGGTAGTTTGTTATAAACCTTTATAATCATAAGCGGTAGCATTCCTTACAAACCACAAAGAACGTTAACGTGGAACGTTAAATTACGTTAACATGAATTTTGTCTTTGTAGACCTTGCTTCACTGAAGAGCTAATGAATATTTGGTCTTATGCGTGTCATATTCAACAGCTTATCGATTGAGATTATTTTCTATAATAAAGGCATCGATGTGTAATACATTTAAAGCCAAACCGAGTATACTTATATCGTGAACGATACTTGGAAACAACTTCCAACTGCAAGCATAAATAGATCAGCGATACTTCGGTACATCTGATACTAGTTCAAAAGCCTAAGTTCCGACAACTTCCACGAAACAACTCAGTCCACGCCGATCGAACTGCATCCATTTATTCATAGGAAAGCTAATTGCAATTTCCACTTCTGCTGTTAGATTTTGAGCTATTGTTCATTTTAGTTCAACATCGAAACATTTATATGTGTATTATCGATGTACACAGTTTTACTGCTGTGTAAAGGATTCTTCGTCTTAGTAGCGGAGTCGTAGCGCATAGGATTTCTTTCTTCAAGGTTTTTTTTATAAAATTTAAGATGAGTGAGATAAGTTTTTTTCTGTTCATGTAATTACCCGACGAATGAGGTATCGAGCCATATATGATGATGGTCACCGTTGCTCATGAATTACCAGAACCAAAAGCATCAGTGATGCGTCTTCGGCCAAAAAAGATCGGACCTTGCGAATATGACAAATGCGCGGATTTTTACACTGGTCCAATAAGCTTTTCGTATGGCAAAGACTATTCACTTTCCCGAGATAATAAAGTTACACAATATGGATCCTAGTCTACCGAGGACACCAGAAACTCAATCAAGCTATCACAAGTCCAATTCGAAAAATATCTAGTTGCCAAAAAAAAGCTCCCGCGTAATTACCTAAGAATAATCATACACTAAAGCAGGAAGAAAGGAATATTATTGTCTTCGTGTGTATTACATTTAACTATCTCTAAATTAATAATAATATTTTCCTTTCCTTAATATTTTCCTACAAATTATGTTTTCCTTTATTTTATTTATAAGCTGTATTCAGTTTACACTGTATGTTGAATAGAACGATTTCTTATAGTTATTAAAAACTGAGTAGCAAACAAGTTATATAATTTTAAAATTCAACCAAAATCAAAATGCAAAGTTAGGCTTTTAAATTCAGTCGGTGATAAAGTTCTATTTTCAAGCCAAATAAATTTATATGAAATTCGCACCTTCCCTACAAAGGTTTACCACTGAAGTTTTTAGGTAATTTTAAGTGAATAGAGCGTGTTTTACTGAATGCAGTTTTAAACGTTCTCCTGAGTACGAGAAATGAAGCAAAAGGAAAGGAAATTAAGTATTTCTGATCTCCTGGTAGTCATTAGGAGCGGTTAATTACAAAGAAGTTTTTGTTTTTAAACACTACAAACCTGTGGGTTTTATGGTTACTTTCCGATTCAGGGATTTAATCGAAACTGATTTATTTATCATTTATTTTATGTTTTTAACTAGAAAACATACTTTAGCTTTTACGTTTCGATAAATTATCTTTGCACGGCAGCTGCGGTTGGTCTGTACTAAATCTATGCAAAATAAAGAGTGCCATTTGAAATACGGAACAAAAGTACTATCATCTATAAATTCTTCCAATACTCGGTCCGTTTCTCATTGTGCCCAAAAAACATCGTGGCAAAAGGCGAAGTAACGAATTTCACCAAATTGGAAACGGGTCATTGCGGATCGCGTGGCCCTTATGATAATGGACACAAGATACGTTTTCTACATATTTAACGGCAAGTTTAACTTGGTTTGTGTTATGAATTTGGCGGGATTCCAATAATTGCAAACGCTACCGGATCGTTTGGCTCGTTACGGCACGGTCGTATTGCAAAATTAAGAGTTTTTGCAGATTTCACTATGTGTTTTAGAGTAATTCTGTGATTTAGGAACCAAAAAGCCACTGACTAACAATTTGGAATCCAAATTTTTACTTATTAAATTTATTTAACCTCCTTGCGGAAATAATTGTTATTATTGCACTACTCACCAAACACTTTCCTTCTAGGTTTCGTTCCGTAATCAAAGACGTGGTTGGGAAGCTATCAGAGCGTGGTGTGTCGCTTGGTGGCACTCGGGAAGAGACGATTTGGAGGATACTGAGATGGAAGAAGAACCTTCGGACCCAGGATACGCTACTCCCGTATCTGTCGAGACACCTCTGCAGAGTTCTGTGTCACGGTAAGCTTTTGCTGAAATATTTTACCAGAAAAATATTGTCTATTCCATATTTTTGTTTACACAAAAATAATACCAGCATTAAGTGTAACTTCATCTTCCGTAGGTGTACATCGATAAATGTCATCCGAGATCAGTACGTATCGCGCGCCAATTCTGGTGGTGGTTCTAGTACTGGAGACGGAGGTACCTCCCCAATGCGTCTTACTTACGATTCAACTCTTCTTACCGCTCCCAGAGATAGTAGATCTTTGCCACCGAACACAAGAATCAACGCAACAACCTCACCTGCACCAAAATCAGCATCCGCTGATTCAGTATATACTATCTTAATCAGATTACCTGACACAGAAGCTGAGCGACCAAGCATAAAAATGATCACTGAAGAATCTCCACCAACTAATGCTAGAACCCACTACCGACCTCCGGCTAGAGGCGATTCAGAAATGAATATTCATCCGGCTGGACACGGCGCGCTGACAAGAAGGACATCACATATACAAGACGTTCGAATACCCCTGAATGCCAAAATAATTCCTAAACAACTAGTGGGCAAAGGTTTCTGTTCAAAGCAACCGAAAAAAAAGAAAACTCAAGAGAAGAAACAGGAATCGAAGGCAGCTAAAACGTTGTCGGCCATTCTTCTATCTTTTATAATCACTTGGTTGCCTTACAACATACTCGTGTTGTTAAAACCCCTAACAGCCTGTACGGTGTGCATCCCAGATGAACTTTGGTCATTTTTCTACGCACTATGCTACATAAACTCCACGATAAATCCCGTCTGCTATGCTTTATGCAACGCGACTTTTAGAAGGACGTACGTCAGAATTTTAACTTGTAAATGGCATAACAGAAATAGAGAAGCTATGACTAGAGGTGTATATAACTAGCCTTCATAGGAATGTTAAATGGATGTTGGATTAAAAGAGCTGTAAGTTGGCAAATAGTAGTTTGAAGTTATAAAATCACTGGACGATAGTTTTGGTTATATGGTTTGCGAACTAGCAGCTACTGTAAAACTCAGTTTGTTAAATCAGCACGCGTATTATATACAGTATGATCATCGGAATGTTTAACAGTAACTTCGAATTAGTTATATGATTATTATTTCCGGGTATTAATTATTTTATAAGTAATGATCGTAATTAAATCGTGAACCTATATGAAGTTGTAGCTAAGCTGTTAAGCGGAACTTAAAGTATATTAGGGTTTCCTTTAAACTTGCCTATACTACCATTAACTTTAAGTTGATAAAGGAAAATTTTTAACTTCAACATTGTTTGGGTCCTCATTTAACAGGCTTAGGTTACTATTACATATGAATTCATTAAATCATTTCAAGAATTCTAAGAAAACTGTGTCATGTATACAGTCATTTTATCATTTGTTATTATTGCACTTTACATTATTATTTTCCCTACTAATTCAATTGGCCCGTCCATTCTTAGAATTATTTCTTAATTTTTTAATACTCATTCTTCGTATAAGTTTTTAAGTTTTGTTCTTATACCTTTGATCTAAATGCATAGGTGTTGAGGTGTCGTTGAATAACGTATGTCATAAATTGATTTGAAGTTTTGGACAGAAGTCTAGTCGCGGAACGAAAGTGACTGTGCTCTAGTCAGACAATCGATTAATCAGTGTTCGGTGATGCGTGAGCTTCTAGGATTAATGTTGACGAATTTAGTGCGTGGAAACTTGGTTTTAACAAAACTTTGTTACGGCTTATAATTAAATATTATTACATTCCTTGATATTTAGTAAATTGTGCCTGAAAATGAGATACAGATAATGTCTAATACATTTACAGAATTTTAATTGTATTACAAATTTTGTCATTGCCTTTTGTAAAGACCAATGTATTTACATTTATAACGAGTGTATCTAACCTCAAATATGTTATAAACTTTTCATACAAAAATATAGACAGGTCTTGATTTAAAGACTAAGTAATTAAATTTGATTTACGTGAGTGTCAGTTTTTTAATATAGCAATTGTAAGCAATATTGTAACAATTTTAATGCAAATGTACATATTTTAAGATTTTTAAGTGACGATGGAATTGACATATTTAAATTACTTAACGATTTTATTTAATAACATTATCTAGTTTGATTGTACTGTGTAAATTATCTTAAATTGATTCATTATCTTCAGAATTATAATACAACGATTTGAACTATTTAGATTGTGATGATTCATAGGATTTACTTGTTTAAGTCATTTTGTGGACGATTTTGTTAGGTATTTGGGTGCAACCCATTGCGGCATAGGTTTGTTCGAACTGTAGTCTCGTCTAATATTACGTTACATTCTACAATTCTTGATTCAGAGAATTTAAATTCGAGAGTTAAAGCACTATAAGCTATTACAGCTTGACGATTTATAACTTTTATTAGATCGATATCGATACCATGATATCGTAGACCATGAGGCTCAGTAGTTGTAAACAACTAAGGACTAAGCTTTTTCTAAGAAAAACTGCCCATGCTTTGTTCTTTTATCTCTTCAAACATTCACATTGAAGCAACGTGAGTCTGTACGTTATATTTATTTTCATCTCTAAGGTTACCTTAAACTGCACGTATAATGGGTTGTAGCCATGTTAGTAACACGAAGTACTTAAGTGTACTCAAATATATGTATATTAATAGCAGGAGCTGAATGTAAAGATGCAAACGCTGGGACATAATTGGATTTTTGTTTTTTGTTTGCTTTCCATTACCACAGATTGTTGGCAAGAAATATCAATATGTATCCAAGTAGCAATGAAGTGAATAAAAAATATTTGTGGGTTTATTTTATATTCAGCGATAGAAAAATTTGGTGAATAATTTCGGAAAAATGTGAATCTACGCAATCAAAATCTAAATTAAGTATCAAGTTAGTATTAGTCTACTTTGCAGTAATCCGCGTGTAAAATGTTTGATGGTATATACTCTTGGACATGCGTAGCACCGACCTCTTATAAAGGAACCATGCTTACAATAAACAAAAGTATATACCAACATGTATACCACTAACACGTGTTTTATCCAGAAACAGAGCGTCATCAGGATAAATTGACGCTACACGTAAGTTGCAACACTTTGATAATAACGAATTTCTGCAAAGTATCGGCTGATACTGTTAACTATAAATTAAATATATTTACTTTCTCTCCTCTGTCTTCCTACAAAGCATCAGTAATGCCTTTAGTGTTGGCGAAGAGCATGGGCCACGCTGATCAAAGCCTCAGGTGGGTCGTATCCTCATTTGTCGGTTTATGTAAAAAAACTTACATACAATTATATAAGTACTTAACTTAACCTTTATGATTGCCTCTTTCACGTCAAATAAGAATAACAAGTAACTGAAATGATAATATGATCAAACTCCAGAATCTTTACCACATCGGAATCTTAGGCTGAATGAATTAGAATGATGGATCATCAGGAATAAAAAATATATGTTATATAAATAGTTATTTTAAATTAAATAACTGCGTCACACCGGTTGGAACCGGACAAAACTGGTATTATTCGCTTCAATCCTGTTTTGAAATGATACAAAAATGTATTAGAATGAACAATTTACATTCAGTCTCCACAATTTGTATGTTATATTATTCCTGTGTCAAACATAGATAAGTAATCGTAATCTGAAAAAATTCTAAATATGTGTATTTTAAATGAAACTATATTGTACATATTACATTTAATTCAATATTTAATAAGTCATGATATTTGTATTGCGATTATATTATTTATATAGATGGAATATTATAATGGAAATATTCCCTATACACGTATTAGATATCTATGTATGTATTTGCGTATAATGTGAAATCTATAGATGTCGTGCAACGTTCCTTTGTTGTGAATGAGGTTTTATTAACCTGTTTATATTAATATTATTCTATATGTGGTAATAATGATATTAAATGCAATGTAAAAATTAGAAAGCCATTAAAACGTGCTATAATTAACGTCAGTTTTTATAAATATGGGGAATCACGTATTTTAATTATGTAAATATTTTTCGTGTAATTCTCACAGTTTATAATTATGTGTAGTATAGTATTGCTTAATAACAGGGAATATTTTTGTGACCCACAGTGCATCCAAGTTTATGCTTTTATATATTGTATAATATTAATTAATCTTTGTTTTTTAATATTCTGTGTATTATTATTATTATTATTTTGTTTATACATAACATGTATCAACGTTATTTTTGGGATATTTTGTATAGTCAATACATTGTACAGTAATTTATAAAATGCGTGATTCCCTACCAAATTTATTCTTAGATTATTACTTGATAATCATTACGAAATTAATTCGTTAAAAATGGATTCATCATGGAAAATATTTACAATAGATTATAGATCAAAATTCTATGCATTGGCTATCTTAGGGACATATTATAAAGCTTGACATTTCTTAATCATATACTATCAATCATTCAATCATATTTTCATTTTGCCAAATACTTTTTCTATAAAACTCTTAAGCAGCAAATTTTTCTTTGAAAATATGTAGATTTCATTAACGAATTATATTTGTAATGATTAAATATATTTAATTCTAATTCCTAAATGTTATTAACAACGCGCACAGTAAAATTAGAGTGTTGTAATATTATTTCTGTGGTTGTCCGAATTAATTTGTAGGTTGTTTTGTAGACGTACATTTTCTATACTATTGTACTAGTTACAATTTTAAAGCAGAAAATTCGATAAAGCTGTAAAATATATCGTCGTGTATCCATAATAAAAAATAGTAACCGAATCCAAATAAAATTGTTCGATTTAAACAACCCGTCGTCCTAGTTGAGCGACATGAGGCGACGCGACGCGATAGAATGCGACACAATACGACCATATTACCAACACAGTCTGGTTTAAGGCGACATCGTAGGACATGAATACATGCAACGACCATTTGATATTTTCGCGTCGGGTCGAATCGCGTCGCGTCGCGTCGCATTGTCGCGTTTGTCGTTCACCTAGGACGACGGTTTAGATGCACAATACAAGGCGACCTTATCACAAACAAGCGATTTCTTCTAGACAGTCCAATAGGAATATATGTACCTAAGCCATGTCTGGAAGAAAATAAGGCACTATGTATTTAGATTGTATAACCAAGTGCTAGTGTTGAGATGTTCTTTATTCTCCAATGATCTGAATTTATTCTGTTTTCTTTTTTCTGAACTAATTTAAACGCTATTGTATGTCAACGTTAGTCTTCAGTACTACTTTCGACTACTGTTGGTAAGTAGTGATAACCGTCCATAAACATTAGAAACATAAAAGACATCACCAATCCGCTGTGAGCCGAGAAAAAATAAAAAAAGAAGGATTTATTTTGGTATTTTCGAAGAAACAGATAGCCTGAGCTGTGACCGGAGAAAAAATAGGAAAAAGAAAGATTTATATTGGTATTCTCAAAGAAATAAAATAGCCATGTAAGACACAGCTATAACAACAAATATCAGTCCATCAACTGGTGTAGGACACCGTTCTGGTTCAGTTAGCCTCACAACCGGTACTCCAGACTGTCTTTAAATAACCTACCGCCTGCCACTTATTTGACGTGACAGTATTATCTCGCTGTGTTGTCGTTTACAAATAATGATAGATAATTGTGGCATGTTAACCGTTTTCTACTTCTAATTCTATTCAATTTTATGAAAGATTTAAGCGTAAAATATAACAATTTGAATTACTAAATATCCCCGTGGTGATAATTACATTTTAAATTATTTTTTGTTTTCTTTACAAACATATTTGTAACAACTATTATTAATTAAATAGCTTTCTTCACTCCTTCATAAGTAAACTAATTCCACCATATCCCAGATCCCAATTGTGGAATACTGCATGAAATATAGAATATAACACATGGCATATATTATAATCAGTTGATTTAATTTACATACTACTAAATAGATAAATACTAGCAAAATCCGCACACACTTTCATGTGAGGAGAATCCAACAACGAAAGTATTAACGAGAAAAATTATAATTTAATCCAAAAGTTAGTTTATTATGAAACTCTTCAAGCAGTCGAAAGTATAGGAAAATTTTTATATATCTGTAAATGTAACACAAAATTATTTACAAAGAAAGTGCTGAATATCATCTTAATACAGTCATTAAGTATTTGAATCCGCGCGTCATGTTTAACTTTAGCTGCTACCATTAAAGAAACATCTTTGTACGCCTCATTAATTGATTTGATCATAAAATCTATCAACATTGAACTCATTAACATTAACAGGTTCAATCACCTTTCATTAGAACTGATGAACCGTTCATTTAACACGTTCAACGTAATGATCCTTTAGGAAGAAACTACAAGCCCTGCCCCCACATTAACTACTTCGATAAGCGGCTATTAATGACGGGTTGGATCAATACATAATTCATCATCCAGCCCTTGAGAATGCACGGTACAGTTATGACCTGGATCCTAGCTATATAATAAAGTAAGCTTTTCAAATCATTGTGCTGTGCTTGGGTATTATAATTTTACCACAGAACTCTCGTGGACCTGTGAATTTCCAACGTTGCTTATTGTAGCGATCTGTATTATGTTTCATCGCTGCGGGCAAAGGAATTCGCATTATATTCTGTGTTACTATTCACCCAAAAAATATTAAAATCATACACAAATTGGTCGGTGAAGCAACCGTTTTTGATCCTTTGTCGGAATAAATTCTTAAATATAAACTTAAATGAAGTAAGAAACTGCGCGTTCTTGACCCATTTGAATAACAAATCGGTCAATTTAATAACAATTTGAATTGTGTTGAAGTTGTATGTTCATCTTCGCCGTTCTACTAAAATTACTACCAATATGACTATATATTGAATAGTGTAGCGTGTAATTTGTTGATGATAGATAATATTAGATAGACCGTAATGGCGATGTATCGAGCCGAGTGGTGAGAAACGGCTTTGTTATGATTGAATGGACGAGTATCTATTGTAATCTCAGAAGTAGTGTAACAATCAGGCTTACAATGTTTATCAGTAACACGGGTTAATATCTTGTTTATTACTGTAGTTAAAGTAATAAGTGTGATTATACAAACATCCGGTAACGAATCACTTTCTCATATTATTGTTTAAATTTACTGTCGAATCTTCTTATGTTTGTTATACGAGGAATTTTTAGGCCCTGTCGGTTACTAATCGCTAAGATTCACACCAACCAATTTAATACTGATGATGTTGCATGGAAGTTCTAACTGCCTAATTACTCCCTCTTATATATCACCATATGACATATTATGGTGGTGTCACACAGACAATTAATGACCAAGTGTTTTGCAGTAGGTATTGGTTTATGTAAATAACCGACTAAAGAGCAGTCGAGCATCATGATGGGTAATGGTCACCGTTTCACATGTACATCAGGAATATCAAAGGTATCACTGATGGCTTGCCACGAGAAATAAAAAAAGAAAAAAGAAATTATGAAATTCAAAATAAAGCTACACACTCATAGCCCCATACTAGGATAGGCCGTGGGTGTCATGGACAACATATTATAACAAGGACATAAACCCAAACCGACAATAGAAATTTAAACTCATCATTCAAATTTCTACCTCGTTGTTAATCGAAACGGCAGTTCGGGGTGATGACCATTGCGACACGCGCGTTGTCGATCGTCGTAGATTCATATAAGTATTTGGTCAATACTAATGGCGTGCATTGTATTTAGATTTTTGCTTCCTTATGAAAGGGTTATTTATAAAGAGGAGACAAGAAACTATGAAGAAAACAAATTAAAAAACGGTGTAATTAATTCTAATTTTATCTTGTAAATCTTTGTTCATTCCATTTCGATATTTTAATTTTTATGGTTGGCGGTAAGCTCTCGCCTCGCAAGTAA
>DWJN01005920.1:0-11084 GCA_018248895.1 Carystus phorcus
CGAAGGGTCCTGGGTTCGATTCCCAGCGAGGCCGAAATTTAAATGAGTTTAAATTTCTGTTCTCGGTCTGGGTGTGTTTGTAATTGTCGTTCTGTGTTGTCTATGGCACCCACGACACAGGGTATCCTAGTGTGGGGCTATGAGTGTATGGCGTTATTATTGGCGTTATTTATTAAATTTTCACTTATAATTACAAATTCAACAACATTATAATATTGTTGTATTTAAGACTTCAATATTACATAATTATCTGTGGTTCGGTGAATTTAGTTTACATACATGTAGTTATTAGTAGACCCAATGAGAATGGAGAGATCGAATATCTGGTTGATTAAAGGTATCGTATATAACTATAGATACACAATGTAACATCATAAGTTTGTATTAAGTTTAGTGGTAAATAATTTGCAATATTCAGTTATTCAGCCATCAATGGCTCGACGTAAGATCAACTTGACTGTTTAAGCTTTGAGAATACGATTAGAGACAATCCTTAACACTTTAGATAGTTAACCAAGTTAATAACTTGTTACATATTACTAAACTTGATTCTTGTTACGCTGGTTTTGATTTGTTATGGAATTCTCGATTCTCGGTAAATTCAACTTTGAATTCCAATAACTAGCGGTTGTTTTAAGATTCTGAATACAAATAATTTCATATTATTGAAGTCAAAGAATTTCCGTATCGATGTTTATTTGCTTTTGTGTCATTACATTTTTATTATGACATCCTTTTGTTACGAATTTAAAAACATTGCGCAACTTCTCTTCCATTATGAGATATTTGCGCTATGGCGCCAGCGTTCCAGCTTGAAGAATCAATGACTTTATGTTGTACCAAACTGCTGCTAATAATATACAGAACAGTTATTGTGGGTACACTTAAGAACATAGAAAGAAGAAACGAAATATTGAAAACGATAGTTCTAACCACATACATTTGATTTGTATCTGAATCTCATTGTTACTCGTAATTAAAAAAATACTCATAATGGACACCGTTTATCGCATTAAATAAACCATGAATTTTCCGAAATGGAGACAGCTTATTGTTAGGAAAGAACAACTATAAAGACGGCAGTTAAAATAGCCATTAGAGTTATCACTGCTATAAATTAAGGGTAAAAAAAAATCAACGTAGTTCTTAAAAAATTGCAGTCCATATACAACATACATAGGGACATATTTTGTTGGTGTAACTATGTTACTTTCAAATAAATATGATAATTTGATCTCCTATATGTATTAGGTAATTAATAATTTAGCCATACATTTAAATTGATAAAGTGTGCAGTCTCATATTTATAATTGATGTAGGTAGTTATAAAAACATTTAATTGAACGAAAATTCACGTTCAATTTTGGAGAATAAATTGCTTTAACAGTTTACTATAAAGTACTAAAATAATATCAAACACTTATTCGTACACGATTTCAACATCAATTAATTGTAACTAGTATTATTTTAAAGTGTATGAAAATATTAAGCGGTATAATTGCCATATTACGCTTCGTAATTTATAACGTCTGAAACAAATTAGGAATGAAATGAAGCTCGATATTTTCTATATGTATTCTATATAAAAGGGCATAATAAAATATATAGATTTAGTATAAATAATAATCATCATAAAATTATACTGCTGAATGAAAATCTCAATATCACTTGATTTTTATAATATAAAACATGTCTATAACTAAACATAGCATCGACGTAACATCTACATAGTTTGGTTATAATATAATCTGGACATGAATTCGCTTGTTAACATTAATGGAAGTCGAATAGGTTTAACGGCGGTCATGTTAACCATAATCGGTATTCACCGCACGCCGATTATTTTGACGCCGCCGTTAATAACGGCCACACTTTGTGTCATAATTTCACACTAAACTGCGCTGTTTGAAATTTCCAACCCACCCCAAAATAACTGAATTCGTTGTGTTTATGTTCAAACATTACACAGTAAATTTCTCCATGCCGTTCATACGAGAGATGGAAAATGCAGTCGTAATTTGACGTCATAAAGAACCCAATCGCCCGCAGTCTTTACTTTTCAAAATCGATGATAAAAAAAGGATTCTTGGCGGAAATTGCTTTCGTTTGAGGCACTGTGAGAACGATAAATTAGGGCTCGACTAGAACTGTCCGTTGCTGAAACATACGGACATTTTGAGGTTCGAACGGAGCAATCGGGACCATGTGGCGTGGTCATAAAGCTGTCGCTCGGCCCGAACACGCGCGATAGTGAAACATTTCAGGGGTTCCTTGCCACCGTTACATACCACATAGCCATTGTTTATTTGCTTCCGCTTACCTAAATGACTTTTTGCGGTGATCCCCACAATAACACTAAACATCCATTTATATATTTTATCTACGTGTTCAAATGTCAATAATAATGTGAGCGATGAATGTTACAGAAGAATTTGCAAAGGATTTTGTATGTTAAAGCAGTGCGTTGAAAGATTTCAAAAGAATTATTTTTCTAATCGGCTTTGCTGTGTCTTGAAATGTGATTATACTTTGTAGTTTTCTGCAAATAAGTAATTAAGCTGCGTACAATTGACAGCGAGGACGCTTAGGTTTTCACAGTGTTTATAATAGTTGTGCTTTAGGCGATTCCGTTAAACGCTTATGCAGAAGAAATGCGCTTGTTTTTGTACAAGTTTTCCACGCTTCCTGCAAGTAATTTATTTATATTAAAATGTCCCTTAATTTGAACTTGAAGACTCGGAAACTCATGAAAAGGTAAATTAACTAAGTATTATTAATAGTTAAGTATACAACGTTTTCCTCTTATACAAACGTGGCTTCGCAATTGAGGTCGCGATGTTTATTATTTGCATTACGGTGAAAAGTTTCGAGGTGTAACAGGAGAATTTGAGGCCTGTAAAAACCAATCAACAGCGCGAGGCTGGCCTAACTACGCCACGGGCACTTTTTGACAAACCGAGAGGCGGTTTGTGGGTTTCACGGAACAATTTTGTTAGAGAACTGTGTCAGCGCTCGTAAAAATTGACGCGGCAAACTCGCTGTTTTCATTTAATATTCGCTGCCGTTTAGCATACATATACATATATATTTCACTCCGTTGTTGAATGCATTAAACCATCTGCCTATGGGGATATTAAAGCTGGGATATTATTTTCGGCTTTAGAATGCAATAGTCGGCGCCATTTTTTCTGAGTTATAACAACGCCCTATGAGAACAATAATTGAATATACTTTATTACATTATTTCGTTATTTTATATGAAGTTTGTTAAAACAAAGTAAGATACATAAATATTAATTAATTTACATTTGCACGTGAAACAATTTAACTACCGACCTAGTTTTCATTGTTATTTTTAAAAATGTATTTAATTCTCCAGTGATTTTATATACACTTTCTTTCAATCTACATATGTCCTATCTATTTTGTTACAGAATACTTATTTTATTTTAATTCGTGATTTAAATTAAGTACATTTAGTTGACAATAACACGGTGTAGAAACTAAATCTTAAGCGTGTAACACTACTGGAGAGAATTAGAATGGTATATGTTATAGTATGGTAATAATAGTAGTATTTATTCTACTTACTGACTATATGGAGTCTTACATATGTATATCATACTATTTTAAAATTGTGTATTTTATGGGATACATGAATTATATAAATTGTACGTTGTTATAGTGGTTCTGTGTTGCGACTGATTGACTTTTTACATCCATACGAGTACCTTCTGCATTTCAAAGAACGGCCAGCAAATATGTGCAATATATTAATTCAAGATCTCAGCACTAAGTAAAGGAATTAGGTAATACCTGTAAACTTATTTAGTGACTTTAAACTCGTATTATAAAACAACAATACAATATGTAGCTTTACGATATGCTATCAAGTTAAGAAATGTAATGTGAAATTGAAATCTTGAAATGTTAGACAATTCAATCGGTCCTGAGACCGTCATTATGAGAACTGTGAACCAGAACTGTTATTAAGCACAAATTCAATTGAATGCTAGTTCGTGTTTGTTCAATTAATCAATTTATTACTTCGTTTTTGCACGGTAAGTTAATATAACGAAACCCTTAAAATACTTAGCGGTTGGTAAATAAATTGCAAGGCGTAAGTTTTCAAATGCAATTTAACTGTGCCATTTGATATTTTTAAACTTTTCAAAGTTTAGTAGCAAACCGTATCTAATCAAAGTTAGTATAAGTACGTATAATCAGGGACATTATCAAGGCGGAGGTTTTCAATTAACGGACGTCCAAGCGCCATTAAATACAGCTGATATGTCGATAATGAAATTCTTCAGCGTGACGTGCACGAAGGTTATGTAGGTACGTGCGAGCACGCTACAAGATCAGTGTGAAAGGTGTGCAATTTGGAAGCGAGATTCTCCAATCCTCTGTTGAAGCTTTCAGATTCTATCGCTTTACTCGCCGTTGCGCATTACACTTGAATACATAAGCCCCAGCGTAGAATCTTCGCTCCGAACATCTTATCAGGAATCTCTGATTCTTCAACAATAAATGGAGACTGATCTCGAGTGAACGGGATTGTAAATTTAACGTTTGAAGTGAATGTTTGATTCTATTTTAGATAGGTATTTATTTAGGGCCAGTTTTGATTATTTGAATAAATTGTATGGTACGCGCGGCGTAATATAATTTTATCATGTGGTTCCAACGAATAATTTATTTTAGTGTAATAACACGTTCAAACAATTTGTAATAGGTTAAAGCGATCCAATATTAACAAATTTGGGGCTGTTGCCGTTTCAAATTACTATTTTTGTGCGTAAATTGTCTGTGTCGAAATGGCTAGGGAAACAAAAGCGAGTTTCATATTCCAGTTTCAATTTTGAGCATGTTATGACGCAATTATATCCATCGGGATATCGAATGCTGTAAACATAGTTTGTATACACAATAAAGTGAATGTTCCAAAATAATAAGGACAACGCTCAAGTAGTCGTTAGTAACTTTGAACAATAATACGGTTTAGTGTGGATAAATTACGATACTTAAATTTCGATTATTTTGTCGTAGATATTTGATGTATATTTTTGCCAAGCGTTGATCCTACTAACAGTTGAATATAGTCTTGGATTATGGATTTGGTTCAGATGTGTAAGCCATGCCATTAGTACGATCCTATTAAATGATTATATATTAAACGACTATTTAAATAATACGTTTCGGGAGTGCATGAGAAGTGTCATTTAATTCTTTCGAATAAAACCTTCACATGTTTTCAGAGTATCGCTATATTACTATTAAAGTAAATGTGTATTCTATTTTTTGTACAACATTCAATTATATTTACTGTTTCCGAATATTAAGACCATTATCGACGCCGCACAGTCTGCCTTGAGGCGAGCGTCTCTGGAGGTTTAACAACTTTTGAAACTGGAGAAAACTTCACAAGTTTTAATAGCCAAAACTCCGTCATATCAAAACTGCTTGATGGATGATGCTAATATATATAAAACTCTTGTTTACCTCCTAACAAAGAATAATCTCTGTACTAATTAATCATTTAAGCATTACCTAGCGGATGAAGCGACTGATTTTACAGCGCTTTATTCTTGGTTGCAGGAAGTTTTATACATAATAAAAAAAATGCAAACCAGGTTCATTGTTAAGTGATTGCCTTCCCTTGTCTTCATTTAAACTTCCGTAACTTGCAAAATTTATAGGCCATAAATAAAGAGATTGCTGTATTATAAATGGAGAAATTTTAAAAAGTATGAATTAAATTTTTAAAATCTCTCAAGAAAAGTAATATCGCGGTACAACAAATAGCCTGTAGATTTCCCAAAGGAGTATAGCGGTGTGTACGAGCCAAGTCATGTCCAATGTGCCACGGAACACTTTAGATGAAGTCCCAACAGAAGCGCGACACTGACCCCCGTCCGGGATCGTTGAACAAGACAGATTTATGACGGTCGTTTGGCACGGAACTTTATTGATATACTTATACAGTTATGGACCTACTGTAAAGTCTACCCAACTTTTACATACAGGAAGCGGAATATTGATAACAGTTGAAGCAAGCATTCTTGCGTCTGTCCTATTTACGAGATTCTACGGATCGCTGTCGTCGAAGGAAATATTCACTGTAAAAATAAAGATCCGATGTGTAAGAATTTAAACAAAAACAATTTTCTGACAAGATATTCGTCGCAGGCGGAAGATAATAGAATATTATTCAGACGACGAAGAAGGATATGACAAATGCGTTATTGAGCTTCTCGAAAAATAAGGCTTTGGACATTTATACAAAAGTTTATCACATACAAATATAACTCAATGAATGTTCTCAAACTTATTTAAATTCTACTAATTACAGAAAAATTATCAGTTAAATGTGAATGTAGGTTTATTATTTGCTCATATATTCGATAATTATGTATCTGAAACCATACACTCTTGTTCTCACAACACTGAACAATTTTGTATCAATGACTCAATACATAAAAGAAAAAATATCTTTTATGATAATGGACATAGGGGGCTAGTAATAATGTATGCATATATGTACTACTGCTCGATTACTTATTGGGACCTATTGTTTATATTTTGTACTTTTGACATACCAACGTAAATTTAAATTACGTAGACGATGTTTCATTTCGAAAGCAATATTTTGTTTAGAAATGTATATCAATGTAAATAATACTAATACAATTTTAATGCGAACGAATTACCGCAGTGACATCTGATATGGTTAAGTTAAGAAAAATACAATTTGAATTATTCCGTAAATTTCTGGTTCAAATTGTTTTTTGCGCTGTTAACAACTCGGTATGAAAATAAAGACATAGAAAGAGCCACAAAGGGTGTCGCTTTTATTTCTAAAAAAAACATTGACTCAATTTTAAGCTTATAGACAAAGAAAGATGTTTCAGTTCTAAAGTCCAACGATTCCAATTTATCGATAACGTAGCTGGTTATATTGGTTTTATTGAATACTGTTGTTAATATATATTAAAAACGTTAATAACCTGGACTAATACACGTACTATGATTTTATATTACGTCTCCCTAACTAAGGTAACGTAGTCGGGCCGTATACTAAAAGAAAATAATTAAACTACATCGTCATAGTGTTTTCATTTGTTTTTAATCTATACGAGAAAACCAAATTAATCTTATTAAGTTAACCTATCTTTACACTGGAATCCAGGACAGTAAAATATAATTATATTACTCGAATGGACTATCGTAATCGTAACGCTTTTAGGTAATGAAAGCCAAAATCAATATCAAGAAACCTATCCTTAAGAAGGGCTAAATAAGGTTATTAAATCCGAAGAAGAAACCGGTCCCTTAAGATCAGTCGGATGTTGTGTGTCGTTCGAGCCTATCGTAATGATATTCTTCAAATGTAGGAATCGGCTCAAATGATTAATGTTAGCTTATTCTCATTTTGGGTAATCTTCGTTGTTAAATAAAAAGATATGTGAAAGTTACGTTACGATGAATTTTATTACTACTTTCCTAAATTTCCTAAAGATCCTACGTTATCCAATTCAAATCAGACCTTTTTAGTATCGGAGAAATTTTATAAAACATGGACAATAGAAAATATCCGACTTATGTGGGCTTACAACCCAATAAAGAAGGCAGGTTTTATTGTTTGACAGCACCCTACACGCAGGCCTTATTGGGCCTTTTAGAGGTCATTGATTCGTTCACTAATCTACATCAGAGTCGCTTGGAATGGTTAAATTTTTTTCCTCTTGGAAGAAAACATATTTTCATTTAGTTCTATACTTTATCTGGTCTGGATATGATTATATTCTTTACAAACAAAGTGATAATATTAATGCATGGGCATGATAAATAAGAGACCCATTCCAGGAAAAGTTCCGCCTATACGATTTACTCGTCAATCACATCATCCTAATGAAAGGCACGTGTAAGTAAAGTAACAGAATAATTGATTAAGATTTCGTTTAGCAATAATCGAATAGTAGGTAATCAATCGTAAATGATCTTCCTCCGCATGCTTAATTAATTAAAAGTATTCACATAAAACACATTAACAGACACATAGTACATACATACATACATAAACAGATAAGATACATGGTTCGAAGGATCGATAACCGTTGGGGAAGAAAGGTCCTTTAATAGCAACTACGTCTCGGAAAACCTGATGAAGACAGTGGGCATCCGCTGGAAGCAAAAAACTCAACCGATCATTGTGACGCAAATTAAGGGAGACCTATGTCCACCCGTGGACGTTCACGGCTGATAGATGGATGGAATATAAAACAATATAAAGAAAAAATCAGTGCCATGGACACTTATTTAACAAAGTTTACATATAAGAATTGGGCGTTATTATAAAAATCCTCTGCATAAGAAACACTAATTCCTTATATATCAAAATTTAGATTTCTATCTATAAATGAAATTCATTCCTCACCCGAAGGTTTACTCCAAAAAATTATAGAAGATATCTAAAAATGAGTAATATGTTTTGTCATTAAGCGCGGATTACACAACAGGTACAACTTGTAGATGATAATAACTACTGTGTACTAAGCGCAACACAGATTTATTTAATTATGACTGTATAAGTATCACACAAAACTCATTCAATCACTTACATTACAAATCACCCAAATTAGAGACGTTAGATTCGCGATTCATTCTTTACTCCAAATTAATCTAACCTGCTTATAATAAAACAGATAAGGCCATGACATTAAATATCTCGTATTTTTCTTAGCCGAAAACGCGTCGATGATGACAATCCGGTATTATTAATGTTAATGGGCGGAGTTGATCCCTTACCATAAGGTAATTTATTGATTACTTTAAAGGAACATACATACGTCTTAATCGTTAACGGGTAAAACTGCTATCAATGTACTAGGTATATCATTAAGGCTACAACAACACAGGAACGAAACCCCTATTACGACTATATTCACATCACAAAAATTGACCAGCGGTTAGCTAAAAAGCAAAACACGTGCCTTCGTTAAGCGCACACTGTTGACACAGTTTCATAGTTATAATTCACTGGTGTTATATCATTCGCCAGTTGCCATACCAGTATACAAGAATTTACATGGACTTCCTCGTTAGAAGAAATGCCTTATCAGAGCTTCATTAAAATTGTATTCATGTTAGATTTATTATTATAACGTATAATATATGTATATAACATTATAATAAATGTTTGGAATGAAAAGTTTGAAGAAGAGAAGAAATTGAAACGTTACTCAAATTTAATTTAATCCGTTTTAAAATATTTATCTATTTCCACGTTTACGTGGATTCGTAAAAAGAATAACAGTGGTAAAACTTAATGCCCAATAACATTGTCCAAAGTCAGAGTAAAGGTCAAATTATTTATTTCATCTTAGTAACTTACAACTGACTTAGTGAAAGTCAAAAAGTACTACATAGTACAAGTACTACTATACTACTACATAGTATAAATATAATATTACCAGACAATATAAGAATTGCTGATAACGTCGCTTAAGTAACCTTAGTTGACGACGAAATTGGAGATGTTTTCATATATTGTAAAAGGCCGATATAAAACGAACATATATGTACATTATTGAGAGGCTAGTTTGTTATGAAGTTCATCAGGTCTAGGTTACTTACATCTTCATAATCAATCAAGATCAACTAAGTAACAATAGTCAAGTCTTTGTGTGTTATCTATGGCACCTGCGACACATGGAATTCTAGATTGGGCTATGAATGTGTACCGTTATTAAGAGTAGAGTTTATCGACGGAACAGAGGCGTAAGGTAGGGTAAGGTAAAACAAGAAAGGATTAAATATACTGCAGGTTTAAATAATCTAAACACCCCTCTCAGTGAAATATCGATATCGAGTTTTACAAGAGAGTACTCTCTTAGATGAATGGCATTATTACTTAGTAATAAATACTCGACTCTATTACTTAAAGAATATTTAATGAATCATAAAACTACGTTAACGACGTTACTTTATAACAAACATAAATGTTAAGTGATTATTCTAAAAAGACCTATCAAATAATGTTGATGTAAGATAATAATTTTGTACTACAGCTTTTTATTAAAATAACAATACTAGTTATCCCAAATTAATGTAATATCCATTGAATATTTTCTATGCCCTTTTTTCTAGAAAAACATCGTTTGATTTGGAACAAATAGACTACAACTACAAGAGACAAGTTAATGAAAACGTTGGTCACGAACCATGAATTTTCTACGATTCGTAAAAAAGACAAGAGGACCGGCTAATTTCGTTGCCTTTGAAATACGACAAGTAATTTAGATAATGTGAAACTCTCCAAGGTATATTTGCTGGCTACTAGTAAACGAGACTAATATAATTTTACATGTAGTTGGCCTGATAACGGATAATGTAAGGTTGCCTTGGGACCAGCCTTTAATTATAGTTCTAATATATGTACATATATGTATTAAAAAAATAACTATTACGGGCCCAAGTCTGCGCTTTAAATAATATTGAGAAAAATGCATAGTTGTGTATACAAGATTTTTTTTGGATTTTTGTTCCTGTGTCTGTGTGCTAGTTTCTCATGAAAATTATTCAGACACATTTATATAATCTAAAGCGGGTAACGAATTATACTTATCGCGGGTTTCTAAAAGGCTGATCAACGATAAATTGACTAATAAACTGTCAAACCTCTTGTTCAAGGTAAATTTGAATAGTTGATCAGTTAAACAGAGCCCTCAAATTTTTTCTGAATCGTTTGTCAAATGCATTTGGTTTCTTAATTCAATTATTGTCTAAGCAATACTTCAGAAACTTTAATTGATTTTATATAACTTCTAAGTTAACATGCCTGTTAGTTCAGCAATATTTTGACAAGTCATTCAAAAACCGGCGTATAGTTCCATTTTAAGGAGGTCCTTTTAATCAATCATTAATGCTGTCACTACCGATAGACAGTCTTTGGATTTGCATATATTATATTTATTTAAGGTAGATTACACATCTGAAAAGCCTTTGCAATACATAAATTATGTTTATTCCAGACCTTTGCGGTTTAAAATTAAACCGTTAAAATGCAAGCTCGTTTTACGGGG
>DWJN01005921.1:0-11082 GCA_018248895.1 Carystus phorcus
AAAAAAACTACTACTATAATACTGAATAATAATAATATTCAGTGAGATAATAAGATTTTAATGTGTTATTTCTGACGTTGCATCGTCTTTAAGGGATGTTTGAGTAAGTCAAGCTTCATATTCGTATTGTTTTTATGCGTATTTCAAATTGAAATTGAAATTACTAAATCAATTTAAGTAATGGTAACGTTTACTACCATTGTACTTATAATTACTTCACTGCTCTGGTATTTGGGTTACAGGTATCTTCTTCTAGTCAAGTGTGGAATAGAATCATTTGTCTTTGAGAACAAATTTCTTTAACCTTAGGCGACCAGGTTTCTTAAATTTGTATTTCCTTTGCTAAACAAATGTTATTAACTTTGAATATATAGGATTGAAATCCAATTCCTCAGGAGATTAAGGTTCAAATAGATAAGCTATCATGGTGTACCTTTAACTTGTTTAAAATCTGTTACAAATGCATCCGTTATCTTTGCTAATTATCAAACGGTTCTCTTAAGCTTTTATTATAAGGTAAAGATATTCCGATGGCAATATATTTTACTTTATCTTTTAACTATAACTTCATTTTAGTTTAATTAACATGCATTCAAAGTAAATGTTTTGGCATTGGGATTTAATGTAGGTTTAAATTAAAAGGTGTGAACATAAACGTTTTTAGAGTCCTTTTTTTATGATGTACATACATATATATGACTATCTGAAAGTCTGTTTCGCGGATAATATAGACATCAATAACACCCATGAATCGGGAAATATCTGTCATGTATATATGTGCTGCGGATCACAATCGAATCTAAGAGCGCTATCATCGCGGGCTTTGACTACCAACTAGACTATGTTTGCGGTACCTATACAAAATATTTGCGATAATAGAAGTTGCATATGATATCTTAATTCAAAGTCAAATTATTTATCGAATCTCAAAAGTAATACTATTACACTAGTTTATATTGCTATTAAAATTAGTCAAATCTATTAATCAGTAGATATTACTATAGCAATACCTAATGATAGAGGATACTTATCTTATCAGATTTATAAAAAATAACTTATGGGCAATATAAAGCCGGAACGAAAAAATTGTACCTGTTTATTAAGACTTTGATGCTGTCTGAAGACATCTTGAAAGATGGTAGACCTACATTATGTTTCAGCTTTAGGGTTTATGATTTGTATTAAGTAAAGAAATAATACTTTTCTTATTAGGCTTTAGTTTAGCCTGTGATTTGGAACACCTTGATTATAACATTGTTTATTATACAGACATAACTGAATAAATAAAATGATTACTCTGAAATACGTTAATAATTAAATATGTTAGTTTTTCTATGGGACTAGGACAGGCCAATAACTTTAAACAGTAAGAAGTCTGTTGAGGCAGCGTACATAAAATAAATGTAAATTATAATAAAGATAAATATATGTATATTTAGCTTTATTATTATAACCAATTATAAATATAATAAGTTGTGAAATATAAATTAGTGATAAGCATAACGGTTGTGGTATTATTCGCAACCATGATATGGTTATGGTTATGGTTGTTAACCACTTCTGCCATTTATCTTTATCATCATTGATTTTAGTTCCATCCTTTAAATTACTTTATGAACACTAATAATGATATGAAATTGCTGTTCTAAGCTACTTATTAATATTGTAATTAGGCACCAAAACCACCTTTACTGAATTACCCAAATTACATTTACTTCATTCGGTTAAAACACTACTTAAACACTAAGATGCGTGGCAAGTTTTTTGGGTGAAATGAAAGTTGTTCATATAACATTTTTTGTGTGTTGCCGTTTTTGAGGAAAATTCCGATTAAGAACACTGAACTTACTTTGAACTGCTAGTACACTTATGATCAGAGAGATATTTAATTTAAGAGAGAAAAAGCACATGGTATCATACATCTACGAAGCGGATCTGTGTCTTCGTCCTCCCACGCAAGTCCAGCAAGTTTCCAGGCACATTTCTTAACCCTAACCTCTATTTATGAGTTACGTTTAATTATTATTACTAGAGACCTGTCTGCGGTCGAAATTCGTCCGTAATACAGGTCTCAAAACGTTACTTCACATTGACAATATAAACGTAAACAAATAATGTGCTATAATCTTTATTATGCCTGTGTGTCAAATTAATGGTAGTGTGTGTAACGTTTATTTTTATTAATTTTACATGCTTCTACTTTAAATTACATAAAAATATTAGCGTTCTGCATTTCTAATATAAACTATGTGTGCCAAATTTCATACTCCTCCGTTCAAGCAATTTTCCTAAAAAGTCATCAAAAGGTTTTGCTTCACATATTAATATATAGACAACACAAATGCAGCTAACTTCTAAATAAATTTCGCTTAAGCTTGTATTTTAACAATGTAATCATAATGATATCTTCAAATGTAATCATAATGATTCTTCAATATCTTCAAATCAAGTGAATAGGCTTTAAATACTACTTCATCACTTTCATCACCATTTACTGGCGGGACTGTACAAGTTATTATAAAAAAAACGTTTTTTTGTTCGTTCACCCTAATATCCCATCACATTGTTATGCTCAACAAGTATTCATGATTGTTACGAAAGGTATACATCTAAAAAAAATGCTGCTAATTAAGCCTATAATTAATTAACGATCGACTCCTTCCGTTTTTTAAATGTCGAACATCAATTTACTACTCTCTTTCAATTCTAAATTGACATCCATCGTTCAACCCCAGTGAATACCGGGTGTTGTAAATGTCTTTCTTCCTGCTCACTCTTATACCGTTGATATATCGCCACTCTTCTAACAAGTGTTGACATGCTTTGACAGACCTGTGTTTTGTAGTTTAAGTTTGATGTTTTAATTTATTAGGCAATTAATTGCTTTTAGAAAAAAAGTAAGCTTATTACATGAAATAGTTTTATGGATGGTAACAATTGCTGTTGCGTATTAAAAAAAACTAATAATTTACAAACTGGGTATTTAGTAACGTAAATTATTTGAGGAATCTTTTACTTTACAATTTTTAAAATAAGATCTACTTACGAACTTTTTTATTTTAATTTCAATCAAGTCTTTATGCAATCTATGTATCTTAATATTATTAATATGTAAAAATTATGCCTTAAAGAATTTTTTTTAGTCTGTGTTTATTATTCAGTTATGTTTAACCTGTCCTAATTAACTATAAAAATTATTATTAGTTTTTTTTAACTCAGAGTTAATTCAGGACGTACGCTCTCTAAAGAATACTAACACATAATCTATTTTATAGCTACTTGTAATTCGCTGAAACTAACATGACACGATTTGGACAGACACACGCAATATAAGGGAACTTCATTGACTATGAACCTTAGCAAAAACAAAATCCCGTGTCATCTTAAACGCCGATTAGCAGCGTGTTAAACACTTACATTACACCGGTGGTGTGGTGTAAGTTACACGCCTTTGAATGCACTGGTGCAATTAACGCTTGATCAGCGAGAACCAATTAACTGTAATTTGTAAACTAATAACTATATTAATGCCTTAAGTTTTGTTCAACTTTGATATATTTTTTTTATGCCGTAACCCGGCAAACGAGCAGACAGGTCACCTGATGGTAAGTGATCACCGTCGCCCATGGACATTAGCAACTCCAAGGGTGTCACCAACGCGTTGCCGGCCAAGAAGGAAGAAGGAGGGGAAAACAGAGAGAGAGAAATATAACTATTATTATAGTTATTTTTTACTTATAATAAGTTTTGACAGTAAAGCCATCTATCTGATGTGGGGACATTGTGAGTCATAATAATGACTTCAAGTCATTAATGTCCCACTACCCAACAAGGGGTTCTCATTCCTGAGGAGAATTAGAGCATGCTCCACCACGCTGCTCCGGTGCAATGCTATGCGGGTAACTGGATCGGATTTTTACTTATAAGTTTGACAGCAATCCCTCCCGATGCTAAGTGGAGATATTATGTGTCACGATCCAAGGGGTTGAGGGTTATGGATTTATTCTAATAGAAGTTAGTGTCTGGAACTTCGCGGAAATATTAGACGTTAAGATTGAATTATTCTGTAGTAACTTTCAAGTGATTAATATAATATAATTTTTAATTTATTACTAAATGTTTGACACCAATCCCCTCTGATGTTAAGCGGGGATGATATGTGCCATGTTCCAAGGGGTTGAGGGTTATACATTTATTATAATAGAACTTAGTGTCCGGTACTATTGAACTATTACCTAACTAGCGGAAATATTGGACGTTAAGATTGAATTACTCTATAGTTACTTTCAAGTGAATCGTATGACATTTCTATCGTCATATCTTTACCTTGATGTTAAGCATTTTTTCGTAACAGTGATAGAATCAAAAAATTACGTGCATAAGTGTATTGAGAGAGTACAGATATCAATATGATTTTGAAAAAAGTATGCGTAGCTGTTACAGTTTAAATTATAATATCACAATACTGTCGTGTTATAGCTCTTATAGATATAATATACATTTATAAGTATCATAATAAATTAGAAGTCGTTTTATCGCAATTCTCAATCAACTATTAATAACATGTTTAACGCATTCCTATATTTTAATTGAAGGTCATGTTTATAATTCGGCTGTAACATGGGCTCGTTTGAGAGGATAAGATAATGTTTGATTCAAAGTTCAAATACGCTTAAGATTATCGCTTACGCAAATAAACATATACCCGAATATTCCGATGTTCAGTATCTGGCGTGCGATTGTTAATTAACGATTCGTGTGACGTAAACACCAAGCCAAATCGTTTAATGGGTCCTAGGTTCGATTTCTATCGAGGCAGTTATTTGAATGAGTGTAAATATTTGTCATTTTGAGTTTGTGTTGCAGTTTTTATGTGTTGTTCATGGCATCTGCCTTTAACCCATTAATGGCCATATTGAGGAACTCTATTTGCCACTGAGGAGGTCTAGAGCATACTCCACCACGCTGCTCCAGTGCTGACTTGTGGAGGGGAGTACTACCCAAGTGTCGGAAGTTTTTAAGCCGCCCGAAGCCACCGATATGGCTTGACGACAGTTATTTACCATAACAAACAGGACTGACGACTTAACGTGCCCTCCGAAGGACAGAAACACTCAAGAAATTTTTGACTCCATGGCACCTACGATACAGGAAATTGTAGAGGGGCTATAGTGTATAACGTTATACATATTTTTTTAAGTAAACCATCATGTGTAGCGCTAATCCTATCGAATTTACTATGTGATCCTGGACGAAAAGCGAAGTCCAAAGATTGAATACTGAAAAAATGCATGAGATTACATAAACATTTTTTCTTCAGCAATCATGATTTTATTTGAATCAATAGGTCTTTATGCTGTTTTTAACACTTCTTAGTATTTTTGAGCTGTCTATTCAAAACACTTATATAAACAGTTTCCTGAAGCAAGTTGCTTCACAGAAAATGTGATAGTAGTCTTGATCCATATATAATGTAGGTATTAATTTAAATGGATTTTAATCGAAAATTAAAGATACATAGTGTTGTAATACCAATTAGTAAAATCGTGTTGGCGAATTTTAAAACCATACTTAATTGTCAGCTTCAAGTCATTATCGTCATTAGGAATAGGTGTTAATCGATTTTTAATCTAATGTTGGGACAGGTTTTTTGAAATATTGCAAAATATTTGAATTAAGAAAGGTCATTGGTAAGTTTTGTTTAGATCGTCGCACGTTTTATTGTAGCAGGTTTTTAGTATGTAGCTTTGTTTGACAAAATATGTACTAATTAACAAATATTGTTATCATTAATACATCTTTATACGTGTAATTCTTTTCTTCGTGTGTATGTCATTAAGTAAATAAACAGTGTGACCGATTTTAATGAGAATTTTAGTGTGTTTATATGTAAAAGAGATCAGTTTAGATTCATAATCCGAGCATAGTCTTTTTTTTTAATAATTGAATAATTGTATATTATAATAAGTTTAAGCCACTATTTTGTCCGCGATTATATTAAAAAATTACGGCATACCTTTTTTATAGAGTTGTTTAACAAAATATTAACATTTCGTACTATTAATAAAAATACCGTATTCATTAAGAGATTATCAAGTTAACTATTTTTTTTAAACTGTCCTATATATTTTACAGCATCAACTGTTATTAACGTATATTAATTAAAGAAATATCTCATTCGTCGACAAAAACCTACGTTAAAATACCAGGCCATCATAAAACACGACATTCCGCAAAGTCCGCGGTTGTGACAAATTCGTTATCAGGTGCAAGGCGGCTTGTCGTCACGAAAACAATAATCGATATGCGTATTCGATCGGGTTTATCAATTAATCGATAGCGGTGTTTATAAATATTCGTCGAACGTTAATCCATTATCGAGGATTATTGTTCCGAGCGATAACGAACAATGATTGCGTTTTACGTGCAATAGTTATAAATTTATAAATCTTATTTAAGAGATTTTTGTTACCAGGAGATTATAACTGCCCTGGCTTTTTATGTTTCTGATGAATATGCAGCGATGCGACAATTTAATGATATAGCTTTATTAAACCATACACTTTTCTACTTAAATTGAAAATATAGCTAGAAAATAAACGCTCGCTTTCGCAAAAACCCTGGAGACGTTCAGAACTATTTACATAATTCAATTAAAATCTAATGAATTAATTTTTTGTAGCATTTTTTTGATGGATAAATAGGTATTGAATATTAATGATAATAATGTTTAATGATCTCCATTGGAATATCTTTTCTCTCAGAATAGGAACAAGTAGACATTCATTTGCAAGATAAATATTTGTTGTCTAATATTTTTTATTGTTTCCGTCACTGAGCAGTATGCACGCGTATACAGTTTAATATTTCGAATAAATAAAATAATTAAGGTCGTAAGAAGGTAAACGGATTTGAACTGTTATTCAATTAAAATCAGTACGTGAACGTAATTAACAAGAGGCAGTCTTACAAACCATTTAAGCTGAACAAAGTCTAGCGCGACCGTTAACCTTCAGTGCGATGACTTAGCCTGTATTTCGGGAGTTAAATAAAAAAGGAGTTGACAAATTACATCTACAGATGGTTGCATAGAAAGTAGGCGCGTGCCGAGCTCGACAAAAACTGTTAGTAGTTTAAAGTAGATAAATCCGTGCAATTACACACGTACGGCCTTGTCAGGTGAAATACTCCGTAGTTCAATTTGCGTTGGATTCGGCCACAATACAGTTTGAGATCTAATTATTCGCCACGCGCGACCGTTTTCTTTGTGATGTTATAATCGAAGTATAACTGATGCGGATCATTTTTTCCACACCTCAAGAGTGAAGTGTCATGTTTTTTGCACGTCTAATCGAGTCTCTGATGAGTTCTTTTTAGCTAAGCACACGTTTAGTTATAGTTAAAGTGTAAAATGCAAATTCTGCATCAAATCGATCGGCGAAATTGAATTTCCGAGTATTCCACGCTTTGAATCACACGTCAAATTTTAAATTGAAATAGTTGTGTGTAGTGAGTTGTAATGTAAGTTCATTTTTTATTTCGATTAGGAAACTAACGAAGGGAGCGTGGTGCTATTCGAGACCTTAGGCTGTATGCAAGAGGAGCGTTCCCCCAACTTGCGCGTATTAAACATTTATTCATTTACCGCGTTCATCCATCTAAGTTTTATACATACCTTCGCGTAAATATTTTAGTACTTCGGAATTTGTAACCAACACTAACAGGTAGTACACGAATAATATGTAGGATTGCACTATCTTTTAGCCGATGATAATAAAAGATAATAGATTGAGAAGTAGTTATTAGTGTAACGATGCGCGTTGCAACTGATTTTTCTGTACGTGGCCTAAGACACGTGTTGCGCTCGCGCGGCTCTCCTCCGGCCGGTAATAGGCTCCATCTCGCGGATAAAGCGGAGACACCGTTACCTTTCTCAAATCACGTACACTATTGTAATATCCAATCGCCCAGAAATGAGATTGCGGCTAACAAGTTATTTACATTGACGTTTTAATATGGAGTCCGACTGAAAAAACTATTTAAAAAGGTAATTATAAAGTAGTGGCCGTAATAGCCACCGTACGCGCCGGCACGCCGCCTTTGTGACGCAGCTAAACCCCCAAGATTAATTTTGGCGGCACAATGAGCCGGCCATAGTCAATAATACATGCTACAATAAATATCTGTTGCGATATCGATTTGTCAATTGTAATGTTTCGAAAGCGATCAGGGCATGTTCGGGCGGGGAGATAGGATCTTTATTGCGCTCGGTTTTTTGGGGAAAATGATTAATATTGGATCGGTGCGGACGGATAAGTAGTCGAGATTGACGGAAAGGCAGAGGTCTGTGACCGGAACGCGGGTGCGGGGGTGCGGGGGGTGCGCGGAAAAGATGCGAGGCAGCATTGCGCGGGCGCACCCAAAAACTAACCATAATTTACGGAGCACTTGCCCGACGGCTGCCGTCGACACGCGCGGTACTTTTTTACCGTAGCCCTCTGATCCTGTTACAAAATAAATTTCTCACGAACATCAGACGCACAACATTGAGAAATTGCGAAGTAATGAGCTCCGAAAATTGAGAACGAGTGCGGTGACGGCGATCGTTGATGTCTATAATAAAATCCACTGGTTAGGCTATTATGATTACGTTCTTGTTTCTACTCGATTCGCGCCTGTTTGGCGCTGATCGCTTCGTTAGTAGCGGAAAAGTTGAGAACTAATACTAGTGATGCGACATTGATATAACAACGTAATAAGCTTTTTCATTTAATTTGCTAACGGTCGAGGGACACGCATATTTGAGAAGCCAACAAGCTATTTTTTTTAACTAGATTTTTGATAATTTCAACGAATATTGCAAGCAATATACTTTCTAACCTTTGGTTTTAAAACGGAGGGAAGAAACTAAAAATCTGTTTATATGTCTCAGTATGAGTACTGTCAGAATTGGGTAATGTGTGAGCAGTTCTAACAAAACCTAGTCCTAAGAAATGGCAGATGATGATGTTCTTGTTTAGCATCATCTTCATGCACCATGCACCATGAACTTAACAATTAAAATTACTGTTTTGTCCTGCGAAGGCGTGGTTTCATCACATCCAAAAACTATACATAGATACATATATCGCTACACACACCTACTAAGATTTCATGCGTCGTGGGTGCCATGGATACTATACAAATACAAGCAACATCTAAAACCTTCGAACGGTGAACTACTACTACCACTATCATACAACGTCTCCAAAGCACAAGAGGAGACCAGTGACGCTACGCTTCCAATATAATTTAATTACAATGCGATAGCAAGACACTGTTATTTCGCACTTGAACTCCCGAGATTATTACTTATTTGTGGTTTTACGAACTGCGCATTTTTATAATCAGACGATAAGTGTAAGACCTTCGGTTTGGAGGGCAATCTTCGTTTGTAGAATTTCGGTAGCCCAAGGCGGAGAAGGGCAGTACTTAGCTGAAATAAACTGCTAAGTGTCGCTTTTTTTCATTTTATACGGATGGACAAAAAGTTTGTGTAAAAATTGTAAATTCAAATTGTACAGATGATAAATAACATGGTAGTACCTTAAGTAAAGTCTGAAATTATTTTTTATTTAAAGATCTGAATTCTGAATTATAGGTTACTCTAGGCAGCGACTTCGAATTAACGTGATTACATCTACTGTTTTATAATAGATTGTCATCAACAAGGCATAGATCATGATCATGCCAACTGGGTTTATTTATGTTATTTGTCAAGTAATTTACTTGATAAAAGTTTGGTTTTTTTAATTTCAAGTTTCCATTCGAAGTTATCTGAGAAAGTAGGCTTGGACCAACTGACATTATTTTTTTCCTATTCCCAAAAATATGCTATTTTTTTATCGAGTTTACGGATCTCTTTTAAATATAACGATACGATGTAGAAAGAGTTATCTTTTCCTTTAAGTCTACGCATCTAAAGGATTGGTTATTTCGCGTGTAGCCGCACAGGATACGAGCCGCCTTAGGCTATCGTGATATCTGCTTATTTTATTAATAACACTCAAGTAGCATTACCTCTGCAGCGTTTTGGTACGATGGCTCGCTTTGACAAGAAATAATCGCGCGTAATCGTCTGGTGTTTCCATAATATTTCAAAAAAATAAAATGTGAAGGACTGCTTAAATATTCATCGAAATTGCATGCGTATGTGTAGCAGACAAAGACTGGCTTTCTCCAAGGGAAGGCGACGCGCAATCTAGCGATTACCTGCCTTTTTTGCCCCCCTCATTATGCAGATTCTGGCGAAAAAGGAATAAATTTAATAACACGCGTTCGTGCGCATGCGTTATCGAACGCACTTGCTTCTGATAATCTGCCCGCGCGCCGCCCGCAATTATTGCGAGTAGTGATGGGATCATGGGAGACTTGTTTGCACGTTTTCGCGGCTTTTGCATTTTTTACTAGGCCTTACACGTTGCTTAAGTCCGTTCTTAAGTGTAATTTAACATTGTCTAAGTAATACGTATAATTAGTGTTTACCGACAGATTGTTTATTTTATTCATAATTTTCCTTTTAAGTTATTATTTTAATTTAATAAGAATTGTTTCCATTACTAGTTCTAAAATTAATACTTCGATAATAATATAACAAAATTATATTTTTTACCAAACTCATCAGCTATATTTAACAGACTTACATTTTTGAATTTTTTTTTAATTACAAATAAACGATCATTTATAACAAGCTTCGCATTATTTACATTCACGCACTAACAAGGTTACATCACTAGCGGGGCCCGGCCGCAGACCACCGCGCGGCGCGTTCCAAAACCCAATTCGATTTTTAATTTACGTCTCGCAATTCCTAGCCGTTTTGAAATCGGAACCCACTTTAAACCTATTACTTAATCCGTTCCGAGTCTATTATTTTGTTGTAATAATAAAACTTATTTGCGGACCTCTATTCAAGAATTGACAGTAGCTAATTGAAACTACCCACATTTTCTATGGAACGCTAAACAAATATGGTGTTGCCCAATTTTTGTATAGCTGTGACAATCTCTAGTATCTGGAAGATTGTTCGGTTACTTCATTCCG
>DWJN01005922.1:0-11082 GCA_018248895.1 Carystus phorcus
ACTCGAATTGACTTCATAGAACTTTCACGTTAATATGCGTGTTATATGAACGAAATTTTGACAAGCCTTTCAGAAACAGGCGGTATGACCGCTTCAAATATATCTGTCAAATCATACTATTGTAATTGTTCTTATTGTAAATACTACTATTAATATTGTAAACATGTGTAATAAATATTATATTAGATATACCGTAGTCGTTTCACTTGAATTTCTCATGGGCATTGCATATCCAACGAAACCGAATGTCATGAGGGAGTATATTTATTCATAAGCGTCTTGTATATGTTGATAAGTCATATCACATTATGTGTACATTACAAGGTGACTTTAGATGTCCCTTAATAAGATTTCTCGATATTTACCAAATCCAAAACTGATACATTTTACACTTTTACACATAATTTGAAGAAAATGATGCCTTAGTAACTAAAATATATTGTAAAGAAAATAAATTGCGTGACATATGATTGTCATGTTTTTCTTTTACATCACTATTTTAAGATAATTTATTACAAGCACACACACACACACAAGCGCACACACATATGCACACAGACCTGCAATGCTATAGATATATGCAAACGAACTACCACAAACACCGTCAAAAATAAAGATAATACCAACTTATATTTAACTTGCACATCAACAAATCAATTTACATGTGGCACTAAAACTACTGCTAAACCGAGAATCGAACCCAAAACCTCGCTTGGTAGCATCCCGACTACCCAAACTTTAGGATCGTACAAGATCAGGTCCCACAAATCGACTTCAAGAACTGAACTCACCTAAACACGTGGTACAATTCACACGGGACGAGAACTCCCGCTCCTAATTTGTTAACTTAATTACTCAACGACCAGATGGGACTTGATCTTAACTACTAACGTGTCCCGAACTTAACTGTACTAACTGTAACTACGTTTACACTGTTACAGTAATTATAAGCGGATTGCATTAAGCGGGAATCGGGAGTCTTGGGATGTCATACTCATAAGTGATGATTTCATTATGATATTGATTAATATCGCTGTATTGGGAGCAGAGCAGAATACAGACCCTTATCGCATATCGGAAGGTAAGGTATTGTAAGGGGCAACAGAAATTGTCCTCTGTGGCTTACCAAGTCCTAACTTCACGTAAGGATTTATTAATAGTACTAGTAGAACTATGGTTTACATACACAATTTAGCCGACTAATTACCTTATACCGCCATTTGTTATAATCTTATGGAACTATTTTTTTGTAAAATACTAATCAAATAATTTGCAATAAAATAATATTGCGACTAAAAATTTAGATGTAAGCTATCTATCAAGTTTGATCAAACTGCATATGGTGTGTAAAATTTGATTAAAATCGGTTAAGTAGTTTAGGGGTCCATCGCGGACAAACACTGTGACAGGTAATTTGTATATATGAAGATTATTAACGTTGTATTTACAAGAAGATTGCTTACCTTACAACTCTCTTGTTTAAGGAAGGCTCTAAACGATTAGTTATGTTATAGCATAGGGCTTGAGACTTGAGAGTAATAATATAGAAGCCATCAAACCAAATAGACCTCAACTCGGAGATTTGTTATAACAGTTGAAGGGTTACTTTTCACCTCACCATTACATCATCCAATCCTCGTAATCAAATTGAAAGCATCTTAAGGTTATATTGTCGTTGTCATTTTCAGAGTAGGTATATAAAGTGTCATATGGACCAATTCAGTAGAAACAGAAAAATCTTTGACGACATTTCACTGAATATAGATAAATAAAACCTTTAAAAATTAAAACAAAATTGAGAACCTATTTTGTAGTTTGTAAAAAACGATCAGCCATCAACTTTCAACGATCATGTCTAACTGAACGTTTATAAAAAAAGTTCCCATGAAACACAGCTGATCAGAACAGAAGTAAAATTGACATGAATCTTCTTTAACATTCATGCTCCTTTTTAAAATTGCACGTATCTTTTTAACTTTGCCCGGGATCTTTTTAAATTCCATGAAATGTAAATTTAGTACGTACGGATCAGGGAGGAGCTGGTTAGTTGTATAAATTATTCAGAGACAACTCCCGGTTTGCAAATAAATAATGTACTCACGTCGCTGACTGTGGTGTATCAAAGATTAATTTGAAGTCAGGTGCACCTTGGATTATTATTAAAAGAACGCTAAACGTATTTCACCACAGAAGAGACTTATTATTTATTTACGTAAGTCTTGTATTTGTCTATATAGACAATGCATCATGCAAGTGTCTAGTAATTCATTAACCAGAGGGTTTCTTTTGTGCTGGCAAACTGCCAGCCTTTTGTTGTTAGACTGATGCTGCGATGAATACTTATAGCAAGTGGCTTCTAATCGTTTGTCGGCTGTCCTCATTAGATTTAGGTCTAGAACCTATTCAATCAAAGTGACTCATCTTAGTATGGGTCAACAAATAAAGTTTTTATGTCACACAGCCTTTATCTTTCCGGGATCAATGACCGAAACTTGCCCTTCGAAATTTGTTAGGTTCAGCGTTTAGGTTCTAGAACTGAGAAATTTTAACATTAATCATCCTTTCAATACTCAAACTTGCTCAAGAGTTCAGTAATATTATTGGTCAATTGATACAATTGCCAGAAGACCAATTTCTGGAAAATGAAAGATCAATGTCGGTTTGAAATGCATCTCAAATTTTGTAACTTATTTGAAATTCAATAATAATAGTTAATGGTTTTGACTTGTGCCTGTCCCATTACAAGTCTCAGAATCCGTTCCCAAATAGTGGGAATGAGACTTTAGACTTACATGAGCAAAATTACAATTACAATTTACTAAGGTGAAGAAAACTGCTTGCGAGAGCTTTTTGGTGATGTAAGTAAGTGGCATACGGTTAGATACTACTTGATGATAAGTGATCACTGACGTTGATTAATATCAATACCATCATTAACAATAACCACAGACTTGTAAACAGCTTCTTAAAGTAAATCATACTTTCATATATGAAAAGCACTCCTTAGGAGATCTTCCTAAAATACTGTGCGTAATAGGGTCTTGAACACACAATAACATAAACTGTGTAAAAGTGTTTATATAAATATACTTGTTAATATAAAGTGAACGAATAAAATTTTCCGTTTCAATGTTAATTTTATATCTGAAATGTACCCAGAATATGAGCAGAGAATTATAAAATCCTATTTATATAAAATGTCTTATAAGATCATGTTTATCATCATCATTTCGTTAAACATTCCCCGTCTTGAGATTGCCAGAGTTAAATACTCGCATTCACTTCAACACCTTGCGAGAATTTTTATTGGAATGGCAACATTTAGTGCGGAGGCGCGAAAAATGGATGTTCCGTCAAGTTATAAGAAGCTTAAGATTCGGCAGAAAATGGTTTATACGTTATGTTAGGTGTAAGGTCACCTTTTTAATGTAAATTTTTTGACCAGTTAATTAGGTTAAAGAGAGTTTTTTATATGTAGTAAGAAGGCAAACGTGTAGACGGGTCACCATGGTAAGTGATCACCATTGCCCATTGTCATTATCAACACCAGGGATGTCACCAACGTTACTAAGAAGGAAGCGATGGACGCGCTTGAAGGACCCCATGTCATAGCACTGTGGGAACACTGATGCAGGAAGTTGGTTCCAGAGTAGGTATACATGTACGAGGGTGTCGTGAAAACGCGTAAAGACCATACTCTGAAAGAATGCCAGGTGTCCAGATGGCGGAGATGGAACATAGTTTTTCTAATGATAAAATGAAAACGTTCATACCATATCAGTGTTACCTTCGAGAAGGATGAAACACCAAAAATCTTTTAACTGTAAAATAATGTAATATTATGTGTTTTGTCTAGTCCAATAAAAAAATTAATGAAAAAAATTACTCACCAAAAACAAAAATTAAGATAACTGAGACATGGCTGAGAAGAAAAGGTATAACTTTTAACTCAAAACCTAGAAATATCGGACAAAAACATGCGAAACTATTTTCTCTCAGCCAAATATAATGCCGTATCCAGTCAACAGTACTTCACCCCCCGATCTCATAGGGGTGTGTGCAATTTACCAGATAACATCTCGCCTCGAGCGAACCTCGCGATGCTCTTAAATTATTCAAATAAAATCCCGACACCATATCTTTGATTGTAAATTTCGGTGTACAGATGCGGCCTTACACTCGCGGCCGACGAAATTATACTACAAATGTTTGTAGAAGGAATTGTTTACATTTATTTTAATTAAAAATATATCGCTCTTGTTATACGTTTTAGCCAAGCTGATATTTTGGCTTGCATCAATTATGGTTATGGCGCATTTGCAGACAAACTTTTAATTAAGACATTCATACTTTTATAGGCCTAAAATGTTTTTTATGTCATGAAAAAACTTGATAATGTATTTTTATTTATATATTTCTACTATTCATGTTTACATTACTGAATTCCTTCGATTAATTTTAACTCGATTTAATTCGAGAATGATTTAGATTCACAATTCATTCCAATAGTTTTTTCTTTGTATTGCAGTTAATGTTGTGTGAATATAATTATATCACATTAAAATGTATGAGTTGTTGAGTTCAAAATAGGAATAAACAATTGAAGTATTGACGACCCGTGTGCCGGACCGTCGTTTGAAGGGTCCTGGGTTCGATTCCCAGCGAGGCAGAAATTTGAATGATGAATTTTAATTTCTGTTCTTTGTCCAATGTATGTTCGTCTATCCCCTCGTATATTCTAAACTGCTAACCCTTATTTCGTACCCTCTAGGAGATATAAAGTAATAAACTATTGTTTGTTTAATAGTGTTTTTTAATGAATGTATAGATATATTAAAAGGATAAATTATGTAGTTAAATAATATTAAAATTAAAAGCCTGCCAGTAAAACAAATCTTTTAAGAAATTCGCCTCTATCAAGAATTTGTGCAGAATACAACCGTTTGTGTATACCAGTTGACATTGACATTTTTCATGACACAAATTCAAGATTAAGATGGAAATTGTCCATGTACCTCCGTTCTACGCACGTTTTTAAATTTTTTAACTTTTTTTATTTATTTTTTATGATTAGGTAAGCAATTAAATTTTTTCTTCTTTTGTGATGAACAATAAATAACATGTCTTGGCTATTAGAGAATGTTATTCACATCTTTTATTGGCGTACATACCAGTGCTTAGTTTATATGAAATTTGTATATAAATGTACCTATTGTGTGTAATGCTGTTGATGTGATATAATAATAAATAAATAAATACTATTACTGTAAGTATATGAAACTCACGACAGACAATTCTTGTCTCTTACAACATTATGGACTTGTGGCTCTATATTAGCGTCTGAATCTTAGACCCTATGCAGATCAAAAGTATGTAACACAATGATATTTTTCTTATTAGCATTACAAAAAGTTTCAGCAAAGTCATCTTGCATTGGTTAATGATGTTTTAGATGTTGCAGATAACCGAAAGAATATAGCGAAAGACTTCACGCCGCATGAAGTTATTAGTCTGGCAAACTTTCAACTTAATTTAGATAATTGGGCTACAGATAATATTCACTTATATTAAGTTTGTTTGAAAATAATATTTTTACTGCAAGCGCCTGCATTGCGGTACTTGTACTTCAAATATTAATGACTTATCCGCAAGACACGGACCTCTCGATGCAAGTAAAAGTGTAGTATGAAAAAAATCGCGACTTTAAAAACAAAAAACAATAAAAAAGGAAAAGAAACAAACAATAAGGGAAAACGAAAATAGTAAACAAGGAAAATACAACAAATTATATGTTTAAAACAATACAATAAATATGAACGGAGAAATTCAACTTTATTGTAGCATGATTTAAGATAGTATTTTATAATATTTTTCTCTGTGTCTTCCTGTTATGAACGTTTGTTAATTTTATTTATGAACTATACAATACTATAAAAGATTTTCGTAACCAAATCTGTGTTTCCATTTTTAACGTATATTAAAACTAAGACTTAATTATGGAAATGTAGGTTAATTTAAATAAATAAATGATTTTATCTTTTTTTTTCAGACGTATCTGATATCTTTTAATTAATTAAAAAAAAATATATAAGTTGTTCAAAAGACAGTTGCAATTGGTTTTATGTTATAGTTATGTAACAGGAAACGGTGATTCATACGGGGGTGGTAATTTGACCACCACTTTCACTTGTTAACATGACCATGCTTTATGTTGTTTATAACAAATCCGTTTTACTTTCAAATTCATTAAAGCGGACAGTTTTTCATTACGTAAAATTACCGGTTTGTGAAAGACTGATTAATGAAAAATTAACGAATAAACTGTCAACTCTATTGTCAAACGTCAATTGTGTCATTTGATTTGAATTATTGATCAGTTAAACAGACCTGTCAAATTTTATTTCAAATCGTTTCCCAAATTAGATTTTGTTTTCTGATTTATTACTTAATGTTAGTTGAACAATATTTTGATAAGAATTTCAGAAACCCACAGTTAATCCTCACAGTCAGATGTCGCTCAAATTAATATGGGTACATAACAGGCACCAGCTTTCGAATAAAAATAGGATCATCCAAATCGGTGAATCCAGTAAAAAGTTATTGACCTACACATATAAAAATTACAGACAAATTGAGAACATCCTTTTTTTTAAAGGCGGTTATAAATAGTTTTAGAGTAAATATTAGTAAGTTAAATCGATATATGATATACCTAAATATATTTATACAATTCAGTTTGTTTCACTGAATGCCTAAAGAGATGGATCGGTTTTCATAAAATTTCTGTGTGAAATTAGAATTAAATTGGTTTTGATTCACCAATTATATGCGAAAGTGTTATTTTTTTCATTATATTTTTTTTATAGGGGATCCAAATTCGGTTTGTTTCTGCAAATCTCAAACGATTTAACAAATTTGAAAGCGCATTGTTGTGTTCGAAGCTTGTGATAACATTTACTTGTTTCTCAATCGGTATAAACGATATGACAGCAATTTTCATTGCTATTGTTATTGTATTTACGTAAATTAACACAAGGAAAGAGCACCTTAATTTTGTTATACGATGAGTTCGGAAAAATCCGACGGAGAAGAATAAATTAGATTACATTACTGGCATCTAGTGGCAGTAGCGGCTACAAGTGACGTGTGAAAACCGGTACCACGGGACAGGAATCCGTTCTTATAAACGAGTGTGTCTCGCGGCCTGGCTCAGTTTGTATTGGTACCCGTAGTATTCGGCCGCTAAATTCAAGATTCACACTGTGTTGTTTTTTAATTTTTAAAATAATCGATTGGTGTCAATGACAAGATCGAAGAGTAAATTTGCGATCACCGACAAATTTCTTCCAAGGTTAGTTTTATGCATATTTATGTATTTTTTACACGTATAATATTTAGCTTACAAATTGCGATCAAGTTAAACTAACTTAAGTTATAACCATATTTATATTTTTCATTTCCCTAAAGCTTCTAAATACCCTTAACGGTTTTAAATTGATTACTAATAGTGTTTGAAAATAGTGCTTTTATTTATTAAATAAGACTGTTATCATTATTGTATACTTTGCAGTATTACTTAATGGTAAATGTATAAAATAATACATGTATACTAATAATATAAAGCTGAAGAGTTTGTTTGTTTGTTTGAACGCACTAATCTCGGGAACTACTGGTTCGAATTGAAAAAATATTTCTGTGTTAGATAGTCCATTTACCGAGGAAGGCTATAGGCTATATAACATAACGCTACACACAATAGGAGTTTAGTAGTGATGAGAAATGTTACAAAAACGGGACAAATGTTCCAAGGTGATACAAAGTTCGCCGGATCTACTAGTCATAAATATATTTTTTTTATAACTGATAAACAGACAGAGAAACATGATGTTAAGTCTTAGACAATAGCAACACCAACCATCCCTGATGTCGTGACGAAGAGGGAAAGAAAAGTACTGGCCCTCCAAGGATACACATAGAGAGCATCATGGAAGACCAGAAGCTGATAGCCAACCTTCACTTGTTGGAGAAGCACTTTAAGAAGAGGCTACCACATGTCTAGAATTGTATTATACAAACCGTTATCATCTCAGCAACGCGTTGATAACGTTTCATTAAGATCGCCAATGGCAAGAACTACCAGATGCTCTTTCTTACCTAATTGATAGAAAGAAGGAAATAATAATATTTCTTTACTTCACACTGTCTCCATATTTGTAAGTACATAAGTACAGCAATTCTAACAAACTACTGTTTG
This sequence comes from Carystus phorcus, assembly GCA_018248895.1. Lineage (NCBI taxonomy): Eukaryota > Metazoa > Arthropoda > Insecta > Lepidoptera > Hesperiidae > Carystus > Carystus phorcus. The sequence continues at coordinate 8,255 of DWJN01005922.1, forward strand.
TAACTAAAAGTAGTAACTAAGTTGAAATAAATAACGCTACACATTTATAGACTCATAGGATTCCTGAGTGCCGTGGACAACATAAGTACATACAGACATACAAACACGCTAAGCGCATATAGAATACTAGATGAACCAGCAAACTTTGTTTTGCCATATAAATTATTATTTAAAAACTATTTTTATAACCATAAAAATTGTTATAGTGGGTTAACCTTAAAAGCCAGACATATGCTATCGCGGACTTCTATTTAGATCTTTTAGAGGGGAACAATATTGTAATATATGATATTAGCGTAACTTTCACCGTTTACTCAGCGCACGCAAGGAAAGCTCTAAATGTTGCCGTTTTCGGAATATTTTTTATTATTGCTCCTCTCCTATTACTCTTAGCGTGATGTTATATAGTCTACAGCCTTCCTCAAATCAACTATCTTACACTAAAATAATTCTTCAAATCGGTCCAGTAGTTCCTGAGATTAGCCCGTTCAAACAAACAAACTCTCCAGCTTTATACATATATTAGTATAGATATAGATATTTTTCGTAGATTTTGATAAGGGTAGGCTTTGTTATCGATACAGAAAATAAAACAAAATTATTATATTATATTTGGAATTATCTATACAAATTAATAAAATAGGATTGTCTGTTTGTAATATTAAAACCACCGGTTTTAACGTTTATTTAATTAATGTTTGTCTGAGAATGAATGAATGAATGGTTTATTTGTTTAAGTATGGGTACATAAGTACGGTTAAAATGTACTTTGCTGTTAAATATGGATTAAAATTCACAAATTAAATTTAATCAAAAAATGTCAAAATAATTACAGTTATAAAATAATACTGCCAAAATAATATTACTATCTGTTTATTCCGGCCAATATTTTTGTGAGTTATTGGTGAATGTAAGTATGTTTTCGAGCTTAGCTTAGAGGCTAAGGGATACTTAAGTTTTAAACGTATTGAATATACGTAATTTTTTTTCAGGTACCGTACAAAGTAAAGATTGTGAAACAGCCAAAGCCTAAAATCGCCCCAGATTATAAACCAGAAGTAAGTACTTATAAATTGAGTCTATTATCAGCTTTTGTCGAATCCTAATCCATAGGTTATATACTGAGCAGATTTTTTTTCATTGTATTTTCTCTTTAATAAGACCATTTACAATAGCTTCGGCACAAAATACATTTATCAATAAGCATTAATAAATAATTTACATTAATATGACGTCACAGACACGATGTCAGTAAATATAGTAGCGCCATCTAGTAGTACAATAAAAAAAACCGCATATGTTTAAGACCTTAATCCCAAGCCAGCAGACTTAAGTTTCGTAAGAGGAGATGAAAGCCACTTCCTGGTAGGGTTTCGCATAGAGATTTGTGATTTTATTAAGTAAATAACATTATTATTGGTATAATTATCTTTCAGTGAAGTCTGCCTAGCTAGCTAACATTGTCGCTCGATGCGGGTTGGCCACTAATCCCTTAGTGGCCAACCCAAGTGTCGGATGTTTTTAAACCGCCCGAAGGCCTCCGACATTGCTTGACGACTGCTATGTTCATAGCAACCGGGACCGACGGCTTAACGTGTCCTCCGAAACACGGAAACACTCAAGAAATGTTAGCCACTAGCGGTCACCCATCGAGGTACCGACCGCAGTTGCTTAACTCTGTCGATCGCTTAGAACCGACGTGAGCTGGCACACTGTGAGCGCTTCGATATAAGAATCATAATTCGTCCATAGGACTTCGATACAGGCCCTCTTCCTTGGGAGCAGCCGCAGCCCGAGCTACTTGAAGGCGCTCCTCCAGTGGAGCCAGAAGAACCCATCCTCATCCCTGAAGAAAGTCCAGAGTTCTTGGAAGCTGTTGACCCCTTGCCGGAGAGCGAAGTACCGGATCTTGAGGACACAGGTATTATAGATACACTAAAATGACGTCACAGATATTAGCACTCGTATTTCAACAGCGCCATCTCTAATTGAATTCCAAAATTATTAAATTGTTTAGTTCGCTCTTCGTTTTTACAAGATGTTATTCAACTATATTTGTGTTAGTGTACAACAAATCTTGAAACTGAATATTGAACCAGTTAACCCCAACCGATTGAGCTAGAATTTGGCTTACGCCTTTAGGTCTGATGCCAATCCATTCATATATTGTAATCGGTAAATTGTCAATCCAAAATGGCCGCTCCAATGAAAAAGGCGGATTACATATTTTCGTACAAATCATCCAATATAGATATCAAATGTAAGGGCTTGAAGAGCAGAATACAATGTTATGAAAAAAAAACATCAAATTTGAAAAATTAGAACACCGTCGTTGATTGTACTTGCTTACCTTTTTTTAAGTATGATTCTTAAAATATACTGTTGCCAGAATGGTCCTTCAACTTTTAATAAACACTAGCATCCATTCTACTTCTAAAATCAACCGCGAAAGGTTACTTCGTTGACAGAAATCCTTTTTGTTTGACAACACATACTCGTTGTAGATTGGTTGCAACGGTCACCACTTTGGACCATCGTTGGAAGGATTCTGGATATCATTCCAGCGGTTCGAAAATTTGAACGAGTTTAAATATATATCTATTTTTAGAAATGAAAGAATTGGCACCAACGACACAGAGAGTCCCAGTGTGGGGCTGAGTGAATAACGAATTTTATTTTTAACTAGATGAACCAGCAAACGTTGTTTTGCCATATAAATGGTTATAGTGTGTTAACCTTAAAGCTAGATACATGCTATCGCGGACTTTTATTTAGATCTTTTAGAGGGGAACAATTTTGTAGTACATGATTTTTGAGTAACTTTCACC
>DWJN01005923.1:0-11080 GCA_018248895.1 Carystus phorcus
TTATGGTTATAAAAATAGTTCTTAAATAATAATTTATATGGCAAAACAAAGTTTGCTGGTTCATCTAGTCTAATATAATGATTAAGAAACTTAGTATTAAATTACAAGGATATTTAATGAATAATTAATACATCGATTTAAACTATGTATTACGAGAAGGTGAAACAAATCAAAGACAGCGAGAACAAACACTAAAAGATCAAAAAAAAAATATTGAAAGTTTCACTGTATGTGTTTTGAAAGTATCCATTCTTATTTACCACAACAATTTAATTTTAATATAACATAATTCTATTATCTTTATTTCTCATAAACGTCTTGAGTGAGTTTAATTCTATTAAAATAATGCTCTAATTCAACATTTACACCTGCATTCTGTTATTTAAGCTACAATTTTACAACAACCATTAACAAAAGCGTAACATTAACATTATAATAAAGGAAGTAGTCAATATAAATCCCGTAAACAAACCCATTATTTTCGAATTCCGTTCCAAATCATTCTCAAAATGGCGGACGCATTGCGCGCGCTTTTTGTAACGTCAAAAGATATATGGCCGACTTCCGACTCTTCGACACGCTCCCTTCAATAAGACTTTCCTCGTAGCATTAACAAACCGTAACTGTATTGCAATGACTTAAATACGACACCTGTTGTTTATTGTTAGACGAAGAAGGAAATCTTACGTAAGATTGGCAATTGAAAGAGAGGTAGACTGGTAAAAGATACCTTTCATTTTACAAATAGGTCTCAATTACCCTTATCCGTTGTTACCAGCAGTATTGTTTTATTTTGATTAGTCAAAGCATTCTTACGATCTATTGTATCCATTTTTTTTCTAATTATCAACAGCACGTCATTGATGTGCATTCGTAAGGTACAACTGTTAATTCAAAAGATTGAGGTGTTGACAAAACTCGTTATTAAAAATATACTCGAAATAATTTAGGCAAAAATTGACGCGAATATACAGGAAAACTTTTCCATTAGCAATTTGTAATGTATATCCAAAATAATGTTGATACCATCAACATATTCATGAACTAGGCAAAGAATCCTAATTTCGGGCACAACAACCTAAAGGCGATCGGTTCAATGACTGGCCACATTTCAACAATCGATTATAATTCATTATCCCGATTATTCACAATCGATCATTCCACTCTAGCGAGCCGAAATCGATGTCATATTGTTATGCTAAACATTCTTTGGTCAATGTTGTATAATGATGCGTATAACAGAAATTTTTGGTATTTTGTCACAGATAAGAAGTTGTTTAATGTTTTTTTTTTTTTCATGTTTATTTTATCAACTTGATGAAATGACTTGGTGGCTGGTCAGTGAAGTTATAACTGACGCATTACCAGTTTGAGTAGGTAATAGTGGTTTCATTTTTATTTATTGAATGGTATATAGCTTAATGTTTTTCAAGTAAATAAAACCGTCGCCATGAATAGTTTAGTTTGTTCTCAAATTACGCTTCGCTGTAGCATTATTCATCATGGCAACGAAAGTAGAAATTTGTTAATAAATTAAATCAAACTTAAGATCTCATGCCTAGCGTAACTATGAAATAAAAATTATATAAAAACAACAGACCAAAATCATATTGAAGTTCAATATTTACATTTAATATATTATAGGTTTTACGTAACCTGACCTTGTATGTGGATGCCTAAGATCACATTTAAATAATTTTCATACACCCTCTAGTGACCTGAGAAATGTGTCTCTAGTGCAATTATAAGTACGGCGCATCAATGAGTCTTCTACATTATCATTCATATTTATTCAAATATTCACAGAGGTGTGAGACTAATAAGCTGTAATCGTACGAGTGTGTATGTAAATACATTTTGCATTCTACCGGCATTTCTTCCTACGAACGCATCATTAAAACCATCACGCAGGCTTTAAGCGAAGTAGTACTGAGAATTTACGAGGACACTTTTGAAGCATATACATACATAGTATCTACAAATATATTCAAAGCGTTCACAAATTGTGTCCATAAAATCGGCTGAGATTTATACTACGTATGTAATAACAATTTGACTCTTTATTGTCCTGAAATATGATTTTGAGCCCAAACGGTATCAATTTTCACAATCAATAAATTTTAATTCTGGTCACTAGAAATACTCTCGTTGTAAAAAATGCATGTGTGAGATGTGTGTTCTAGCTGTTTAAAGATAAGGAAGAAGCCAGTAACAGTTTTCCATAATGCACGCTTACTAGACTAGCTCAGTTACATACATAGATGACTTACAGCTAACATAATGTATATATGTTTAAAATTTTACAAATATTTGTATGTGATTATCGACCATATTTTGATGTATCTACTTATAGAAATATTGGCTTTATGATGGTAATTGATTACTGTCGCCCATGAATATCAGGAACAACACGCGTTGCTGGCCAAAAAATAAGAGAATACAGAAAGAAAAAAATAAGAAAATAACTGTCTCTCACACTCAGCCGTAACTCGACGAATCGTTTGCAGTATACTCAAAATATTAAGCGTCGGGAAATATGTATTAGAATTGTATTAATAACTTCTAAATTATATCTGGCGATTTGTTTGTCTCTACTATTGTATGTGTGAATAGCTCTGTTATATCTCCGTGTCAAGGTTTGATTATTAGAGTAGCTTTCCAGGTGTTACTTGTTATGTAAGTATTACAATGTTCGCTGGAAATAAACTGTTTCCTGCCGCTCATCTATCGCAACTTTTCAATATAAACATGTCCTTATAACAACTTGAATGGTTAGACAATGTTGTCTTTACGTGATGGTATTTCGAAGTAGGCATGTGATTTGATAATAGATTATTACTTATTATTATATATAATACTTTATTATTGCGGTGAATACAATTACGTTTACATTTGTTTACTATTTATTGTTCTTGAAATTTAAGTAACTTATGGGACTTTATGACATTGTGGAAACTTTGTAATCTTATGCGTTTAATTTTGAATTATATTTTAATTATCATTGTCTTATGTGTTGTGATATGATGAAGTTGTTTATAGTAATAAGAGGTCATAGGATAAACAAATTATAAACAAGATTACAAACCTGAGATGTAATAAGGTAATTAGAATAGCTAAAAAATATTTCCAGGAAACTCTAATGAATCTCGTAGGCATAAAGAGGAATTTTTTGCTTTTACATTGGTTTAATTTCCAAATCAACGCGATCACAATTGCTCAGTAATTCATAATAATAACTGGTATATTTCCATAACTCTTCCATTTGACACATGTCAGCTTCGAGACCTCCCACAGTGTGATTCTACCGTCTTTTTGTTTAATATCGTCGTAAAGTATATTATTACAATGAAATTAATCACATCAACACTCCATAAATGTTTATTAGAAATACTAATAGTACATTACTGTGCCGAAATCGCAGTTAACAAGGCGGCCTACTTTCTCCCGCTTGAGGTTAGGTTAGAGTTACCATGTTATGCTTGATTTATAGGACACAATACACACAAGTTCTCAAGATTTCCTTTGCATTAAATTATAATAATTCAATATCGTAGGACCTATTTCATGTATGAGGTTACGGACGATGTTTGCAATTAATTTAATATAATTGCAGTTAATACATTACTGGAATATTTTGCTTTTGATAAATTGTGGCAGTTTTTGGTTTGTTTAATTTACAATAAAATTTATTCATAAATGTTAGAGAATGATACGGCGATAAAATGTGTTGAATAATGTAAGATTTTTATTCTAAGAAATAATGATTAAACTAAGTGATGTTGAGATTTTTAGGGTATTTTAAATCCAAAAACACTGCTAAATTGTATTTACGTGATACATTTATCTTTCTGTATTAATTTTAGGTTTTGATAAAACGTTAAATAAACACCTGGCATACAAACACGGCGAATGTAATTTCGCAGATAAATTTCTATTTTACCCTTAAATCTCCCATATCATCGTCAGTCATGGTCTCCCTACGTTATGGGCAAATAAGATGGTATCCATAGCAACGGTTGCCGTCTGAACGGCGCCACTGCATCGTGGGTGCAACCCCAATGATAAAGTCCTTCGTGTTAGGATTAAAGATTACAACCCACGAAGTATTGTGAAGATGTCGATTTGTGCGGTAAAAACAGTATTAGCATAGTAGTCAAGCATTAACTTATAAGATGTAAATAAAAGATGATCAATTTGTTCAAGAGAGTTCAAGAGATCAATAATGACGAAATGAAGTGAAATGAAATGAAATGAAGTGACTTTTATTGACCTTTTAGTTCAAAGTGACACTATGTACTGATGGTCATACGTTTGGGAAGTGATTTGAAAATATCTTATATTTTACTTATCCAGAGATAATGATTATTTATATTGTAGAAAACGGTAATTAAAGAGCTTAGAAAGGATATTTATTGATTCCTATTAATTTGTTTTTATTTCATTAGCAAGTACTTCTGTCAAACGGAGCGAAGATTTTTAAATAAATCATTGTAACAGTAGAGATTTATACCGAATATATTATTATACTGGATTATTAAGATAATTTTGAGATGCACGTAAACATTTATGTATTTTTTTTAATTTGGAAATATGAACGTGTCGTGCTAGATGATACAGTAATGTTATAATAAAAATTTATACTAAGATCAACATTGACTTTAAAAGGGTTATAAAAAATACATTAAATGTTATCATATTGCTAATGCGATATGCATTATCGCTACTAAATCGTGATCGTGAATAGTAATGGTGCTTTGTTTTTGCACCATCACGTTCCAATATAAAATTAATTTCGTAATGACAATATAAGCCCTAAAATGAAAACACGAATAGTATATTTGTACAAATATCCTATACGAAATTAAGACTTATTCAAAGCAAAATTGTTAATGTCATTTGCACGCTGCAATATTGCGTTTTTTATAAAACCAGTTTAAACTATAATAAATAGTACTTTACATTATTATTGCTTTTATTAAAGTAATCAATGAACTTACGTTTAGTATTTATTTAATAAACTAAGCGGGAAAGCGGATTTTATTATTCTTCATTTATAATATTTCGACACAACAGATTATTCCATTCGTTAATTAATCCGGTCACGCGTGGATAACTTGATTCCAAATTCGAAATAAGTACAAGCAAATAGATCACCATGATGTCACGTAACAAACATGGCGCAGACATCTGCCGCGCATTTGGCGATTTGTATCAATTTTATTACTATTACAATGTCTTCATTAGTCCGTTAGGGTGGGCTAATAATACGTAATTTTTTTTTCAAAAATAAATATTTATTCGATTGTATTTTTTAATCTGTCTTTTTATTGGTTGTACCTATTTAGATGTTTTCTTTTATATTTGAAAGCCGGTGTTTTTTATGTGGACAAGTAGGTTTTGAGCTTTGCCTAATTATGCTTTACTTGATGCGTAGTTAAGACTTTGGAATCGAATTACTCAATATGGGTTATTTATTTGAAGACAGTCTTTTTGTTCATTGACAAATCTATTAGTTTAGTCTTTAACATATATGTATAGTCCATTATATTACTATGGCATTTAAGTTATTTTCTACCGAAAATTCGTTGCAGTAATGGTGGTGTTGGTCACGGTTTAACAGTAACATACATAATATACTCGTATATATATTGCGAGTAACCATACTATGCAAAACATTCGCAATCGATATAAGTTAAGTTAGAAACAATAAATCGAAATACTCTATGCTACTCTTAGAGATATAAAGTAAATACAATTTTCGAATTAAATAAGTGTTCAAACAAATAACGGATAAATAGGGTAAATAAGCTAATCACAAGAGATGTCTAACATAAATGTATATCCATTTTTAAATCATTACCAATATACTCTCTCTTAAGCTGCATAAATTGCATTAACCATTTCAATAAAGCAAGCTGTAAGTCCGTTGCTGTATGACTGGTGCTATATATACCTTTATATTAGAACAAAGCGTACTATTCACATAAACAGTACAGTGATATTTCCCATCTAATCTAATATCGTATTGCATTACTGAAATGCGACACTAGAACCACTGACATATTGATCTGACCCATTGAGCTCCTAACGGAATTTGCGTGCCCGTTGATCTAATTCAATGCTTTGTCTGTTAATGTTAACATTTATCTATTATAATATGATCTTTATTGCTGATTAACCGCTGCAGCTGCAATATTACCGTAAAGTCATCATGGACCGCCAGACATCTAATTTAGTTTAGAAAAGTATGGAGAATTTAAAGCAAGCCTTATAACTAGTTCATTGAAGCAAATATTAAATAAGATATTAAGTAAATTTTTGACACGTATTCAACATAAAGGAAATTGAAGAAAATGTTTGAAATAAATTCAAAAATATATCATTCGATACAAAGCAATGAATTCCAATGAAATATTTAGTAGTTTTATTTTTTGATGTATTGTATTTCTTTAATGGGCAACACGGTGCAAAGCTTTGAACAGTTGGCGCTATTAGAGTTTGAGTCATCCGTATAGTTTCTGTTTTAAAATTTTCAAGATTTAAGTGTACATCCAGTCTTATATGTGTCGTAGGACAATTTTTTAAACATTTTTTCCATTCCAACTTCTAATCAAGGAACAGTCTTGATGAAAACAACTGTAATATCATTCAGTACGATTTTTATAAATTCTGGTGGCGCCACTGGTGGCTAAGTTCGGCAGCCGCCCTATTAAAAGAAACAAAAGTAAAAAAGGATTATACGAGTATTTACAAGCAGTCAGTAGTAGTAGTAGCTTTACCTCCAGGAAATTATTCATGTACAGTGTAGTATATTATAGATAGGTACCCACAGAGTAGTAATACTGTTTAGTTGTACACAGCTGACCCATAGAGCTGTTGTAACGGTGTTTGAGTATCTAGTGAGCTAATTTATCGCTCAATGGCCTGTGAAATTCAATAGCAATCTGACTTTATATTGCAGTTTGCAGTGGGCTGTGAAATCGTATTCTGTGTGTATTAGGTACGTTTATTTGTGAATAATGGAGTAGGAATGTTGTGTAGCTCTTAGAGCTATATACTTCACTGGGACGAGCTGGTGACGACACCGAATGTTCTCAAATATTAAGTGCTATTATCTGCTTCTTTGGATATTACAAAAGATGTAATATTCTTTCATTTAAAATCTATCGTGTAAGTGTATAATGGGCGGATTTCATGCTCAATCAATATCTGCAAGTCGGCAATAAAACCTAACCTAACCTAAAAATATTTTATTTCTATTCCTTATTTCCAATCTAAGGTATAATAAAATAAAATCACGCATAAAATTTGGAATCTCACAAGAATGTTAATAAATACTGTAAAAGTAAGTTTATTGTTTTATAACCATAGACAATAGGTCTGTTGTTTTTATAATACCACCTGCGGTGGGCGTTTTGAGTCAAACCGTAAAATATCTAGTTTTTGTTGTAGATAACGAAATAGCTCTGTTTTCGATATCTCATAACATATTGACGATGTCAACCCCTTGTCTGTTTGATTTATATGTAGGGGATAATAAAAAATTAAGAATAAACATATTTTAATATTTAAAAAGTAGAAATTTATCGAATTGTGTAATAAGAAAAATAGTAGATGTTTGTAGGTAGGAAGGAAATATGTTTTATTATAGAACTACTTAGCGCTTATCGTGTATTCATTGAAAAAAAAAATTACAAAATCTATGGGAAAATTTCAAGTGACGTTTTGTCATGTTTTTCCATAAGATTCTATAAAGTTAGTGACCGAATTCATGATATGACATTCTACCTAAGCATGAAATGATTTTGAAACTACAAAAAATTATTTTTTTTCACTAATTTCACTACAAAATCCTATAATAATGTTCCATTTGTAATTTCCTACAAATCGAACTTTTTTAACTAAACGAAATTAAAACAATTAACATATTAAAGATAACTTGAGAAAGCCGTCATCTTTTACAACCATTTAGCGAAACAATTCGTACTTTGAACGCCAAATAAATATTCTTAAAGTTAATACGTAAAAAATTAAGGACCTTATAGTACGGGCTTATGGTTCAATTTTATCAAATTTAACACAAAATTGTGTGTCTTATAAAATGGTTTCACAAGAGAGTATTGTTTCGATAAAAACGGAACCAAACAGTAAAGTCGGCTCATTGTATGTAATTTTTCTTATCTTTTCAACAAAAGAAACCGCTGGTTTTTGTTACGTGTGATTTAATCTTTTTTGTTCACATTCCGCTTTGTTACCTGAAGACGGCTTCGGGACTTTTTGTCCATAATTGCTACTAAGTGGTAAAGATGAAATCGCCCAAAATTCTATATTAACGGGGTGTTTTATAACTACTTCCGATTTGGCGCCATTTTAATCGTATTATCTATTTTTTATATTTTCTTATAGTCTATGAATTATAATAATTTGTCATTCGTTACTGTAGGTATTGCTGTATTTTTTATGAATTTCAATTCTAGTGCATAATATGCAATTGTGCATGCAAAAGTGTGTATGCAAAAGTGCATAATATGCAATTCAGTTGCATATTATGCACTAGAATTGAAATTCATAAAAATAATTGATTAACTATCACTAATGCGTCTAAATAGGTTGCTTTGTCTAATTCGTAGTTATGGCCCATTCATAGGCCGAATTCGTATGAACACCTAAAAACCTGAAATAAAATGTGTTTGTATGAATATTAGCAACGGTTGTAGTTTGAACCTGGAGTTCCGCAGCAAGCGGTACCGAATGTGGTACAATAGTAAGATGATAAAAGAAACAAAATCCTCGAAAAGCCATTACCTCCAAGTAACGCGAGCAGATTGTAAATCTCCACAAAAGACGTCTTTAAAGGTGAGCTGCATTGAAATGGGTATTCGAACAATGACTTACAGTACATGAAGCTGCCGTAGGAACACCATACTAAAATATAAAAATAATCTTATCCTAAAAAATTAAACTTCCTTAAAATTTGTATAGAATTCTAATCTACAGAATAAGCCCAGTAAGGAAAATATTATTTTATTTTAATTAATCTTCATTTACAAATTAAGTTTTAAATGAGTGGCTTCAAGGATAAAGTTACTAATTAGGTAGGTACTTTATCACGCACCGTTGCTTATAAATTATTGAAATATCTACTTAATTCTTGAAAATTCTTAATGAAATATTAGGTGAAATTATTCGTCGCCGTACTTTTTGATATCATCCTCGACTCTGAAGACACTCATTGCAGGATATGAGCATCGTAAAAATGGCGCCAACCCAAAATTAATCCTTTCAAAAGAATGGTTTCTTGATTCAAGTTAACATTTCACGTGATCGAATATTACTTTAATACTAATAATACACAAAAACAAAGGGGCCCCTATATTCCAGACACAAACAGCGGAAACGTAGTAAACAAGGGAAGAGCCAACAACCACTGACCCTTTCGAATTCGGCCAAAATCTATAACATATACTTGTGGATATGAACCTTTAAAGGTAGAATGTAGCTCTATTTATATATGTTAATAGATTAAAAGAATTATACCGAGTCTCTATATTTCACCGTCATAATATACTTTACTTACAAAACCTTCATTTCAATAGCCAAGTTAACCAATTGATCTAAAATTATATGGTTAAGTAATGTAAAAATATTTTTATAGCTGTTAGTCAAATTAGGATCGAGATTATTACAAATACCATTTTATTTTACTTACAGTAAGTTTGACCAAAGATTCGTCACTACTATAAATAAATAACTTACCTAACAGTTGGCCATAATGTAAAAAGTGTGTTAACAACAATGTACTATAAACAGGCAATAGACTTAATGTATGGCAGAAATAGATGTGATGCAAATACTTGAAATGAATTTCAAACTGTCTTTATACTTTTATAACGTTCATAACTGCAATATATCAGGGACTTCAAAAGGGTTTATCGTACAAAGTGGGGAATGCAGTGTAACATTTAAGTTTTGTTTCATAATAAACTGTTGGCCCAATTTCCCTGTTTGAATTACTCAGTTTTTCATGGCACTAATGACTGGAGTTTACGTTAATTTGAGGCGCGTGTGTTGAAAGAATTTTATAGTGAAAATAAGGTGTGCAGGTCTAGTTGAGAATATCTTAGACAATTTTGTGAGTATTTAAATATTTCCAGCTGTATTGAGTTTATCTCTGTATTACAATAGAACTGACAAGGATTCCTTGTGCACTTATTATTGTTGCCGTTACGCGCCATATTAATGGAGTGTGCTTTTAAGACAATTATTAGAAGTGTTTAAAACACTTATTTATTGTTATATTGTTTGTTTTACAATGATAAGAAAATTGTGCTTATAAATATATCGGCTCAGGGCTGATTCCTTAGAATTCATTCTGAATATAAAATGACAGTAGGTCAATACTTCATATAATAATTTCTCAGAGTAATCAATGTAGCACAGATGTATTAAAAAACCACTTCTTCTATTTCCATTCAAATCCATGCTCAGCGATTCGCCGTAGACGTGGTGCGCTGGCGTTGTCTAGGATAGAAGTCCTTCCAAGATCATCGCCTCGCTACCATCTACATAGCGCTCCGCTAGTGTCTTTGACAACCTTCCGTCACTTAGCCTTATTATGTTTCATAGCGCCGTCAAATATTATTTAGTAGGTCCCTCAAATCTCCTACGCTATGGTCACCCGAACCACCCCTACAAAGGCACGCTTCGGTGAAAGATGTACAATCATTTTTCAAAAGGCACTCCCGCAGGTGATGCACGGACAGACACGCGCCTTTATTATTATTAGCATATTTAGTACAATGATGAGCCGAAAGGTATGGTAATATGTACCCTGAGTTCTCGGATTAGAGTTTATTGTTATTTAGTTACAATAATTGAGAGAATGTGATGGTATTTTGACTGCGATATTTACGAGATTGTTTCGAATATTGCTTACAGCTACGACAATAACTGCTGCTTTTAGTTGTTCCCAAGTGATCGACAGAGTTGAGCAACTGCGGACGCGGGCGGTACCTGGATGGGTGACCGCTAGTGGCAAACATTTCTTGAAAGTTTCCAAATTTCGGAGATGAATATTATA
>DWJN01005924.1:0-11080 GCA_018248895.1 Carystus phorcus
CCGAAAATATTAATTTAGATTAAGTAAAGATTGATGAATAAATAATTTAGAATGATGTGCAGAGGAATGCTACACATTTATTCATTTATTCCCGGTTCGTCGGTGTTACGTATTTGTGTTGTTCATGGCACTCGCAACACATGGGATTCTAAAGGCGATATAAGTGTTTAATCACAAAAAAGTAAATGTGTGTTTTCTTGCCCGTTTCTGAACGTACCGTCTAATGTTTCAACATGTTTCTGGTGTCGTGTGTCGTAGTGTTGGAGAATATAACGAATTGGTTCCACACTGCCATCGTGGCCGCAACGCGTAATGCTTTTAGTCACAGACGTTCATGGACAACGGGAATCTTTTACGGTCAGATAGTACCTCTCGGCGTTTACCGCATTGACAAAAATGCTATAGTTAGAATAGATTTAGTCCAGATATTTGTACTTGTGCTCTGGAGGGCATATTAAGCTATTGTTCTCAATGACTATGTGGTTGTAGGAGAGCTTTGAACTTTCTGATACAGGTTCACCGCTAACACTTCTACCAATTATAACTGGAGCAGCGTGGTGAAATAAATCTCCTCTATGATTAGAAATTGTCCATGCCACGTCGAACCGTTAACCGGTTGTAAGCCATAATTATGTACTTAACCGTACGTAGGTCAAAGGGTAGTCTTGTCGAATGATAACCCGTTTCGGTGTCCTGCACTGGCATAATATTTGATATTTTATACATACATATCACGCCTTTTTCCCTTTGGGGTAGGCAGAGACCATATATTATATTTTATATTTCTTTTTAAATTCTTCTTTTTTTGGTACTGACGTTTTTACGTTGTGTCAGGGGAAAATAAAATGATATTCAAGATGCTCGTAGATTTTCTTTAAAAACCCTTTGCAATAACATCAGCTACAGGTAGTTTTATAGTAATTTTTATTGTATCCTTTATAGTTAAGTACAAAACATTAACATAGTCAGCTATCATTAGCAAGGTAATAACTTTAATTCACGTTTTTTGTTGATCCGCTTATTGGTTTCTTCCCGTTTTTATTTCCTCTCCTGTTATAGGGTAATTAACCTTTCTCATCTTCTGCTGTAAATGTACGTTTAGACAGTCACTTATTAATAACACATTAATAATCCGATGATAAGGAACCCAACGAAAATTTCTCATTTCTTATTGTTTTCTGTATATTCTGTGAAACGAATAGTGTTTATGTTAAAAAAGGTTTCGTTTAGAACTGTATATTACGATTTGTGTCTGATGAATAATACATCGAGCGTTTGGCGCATGTTTGGCGAAGTTGGCGGATTTCGCAACCGGCAGGTTCGAGTTAACTAATCATTGTAATCGGTGCTGACTACCCCGAACGGCCGCTAGGTGGCGTGTCGGGAGTAACGGGTTTACTGGCTTTACATCAGGCACTTCACATGAATATGCAGAGCAAAGTTTTATGTTAATTGTAAAAACTGGTTATACTATTAGATAAATGTTGCCGTTTGTAACATCGCGTTATTTAAATCAAGTAAGGAGTCGCGTGTTCATTTGAATTATAATGAAAAATATTCAAATGGATATAAACAAAAGATAAATATTGTTGAAATAAAAAAAAAATAAAAATAGAATTTTTAGTCAAGCAAAAATATATTTTATTTGATATGGCAAGAAGTTACTGTAGAATACCACAGCATATAAATTGTTAGTTAAGATATAATGTGATTATAAGTATTTATAAGTTTTATGGATGATAGGGCTAGGACATTCCTTTGGTATCGATAATTAGTATCCAGTAAATTTTTTCTTGTAAAATATATTTAACTAAATAGACGTTAATAAAATATCAATCAATCAATCAATTTCTTTATTGTGTGTTCCTTATTCTTAATAACTTAGCTGAATGTATGTAATTGTGAATACAAAAAAAAAACTCCTTGGGAGTTTCTTGATTCTTCTTTCAAAACCGTCCCTATAGGCTTTATTAAAGCTTTGGCGTAGTTCCAAAACTGTTTTTAAATTTAATAAAGAGTTTTAGTAACTAACATGGAATAAATTTCATATCATAAAAGTTCGCAATGTTACGACGCGAAGGAACAAAAAATATATCATTGTTTTGTTGAAAAACAGCCGCCTCACACGTTTCAAGTGCAGATACATAATTAACTGCTAAAATATGAGTGTCGTCAGTAGTTATTGAATTCGCCTGAGACGTGTGAAATCGTCTCTAGCCTGTTTTCAAAACTTAAGAGGAAAATCGCGTCGCTTAATGCAAATAAATAACTTCGGGAGTCCATTATATAACTACAATCTCGACTCAATAAACTATACTACGTATAAAACAGTTTTATATACTACTAGTGGAATCGGCAGAAGTTATAAAATAACATATACATTTAATTTCGATGTAAATGTTATGTTGTACAAATAATAAAGAGTTATAAATAAAATAAAAATAACTATTCTATCGGATTGAATTGTGTATAAACGATTTTCGGATGTACTTAAATACATAAATAAAATTTCATTAACATCGGTCCAACTGTGTAATGAATACACACGGACAGAAGAAATATATATATTTGGCAAAGCGCGAGGTGTCCCGCGAGGTGTGATATAGAAAACTTCGATAGCGTGATTCAGGTCTGGCGTGACGTCATCGTGTGAAGTGTAGTGTACGCCACGTACATAAAGATATAATAAGTTTTTTTTTTATAAATAACGCCATACACTCATAGCGTCACACTAGGATACCCCGTGTCGTAGGTGCCATGGACAACACAGTCAGACATTTACATACACACACAGACTGAGAACAGAAATTTAAAGTTCTCATATAAATTTCAAAACGATGTTGTATAACACGACATCACATACTCTAGTGGCGCCAACTGGCGACAAAAATCGGCAGCCGCCTTCCCCTTCAATTGCGTGTAGAATATCTGATTGGTAAGGTACAGTAATTGGTTCCTGTTACACAATTTGGTTCTTTTTGTTTCATGTCTACTTAGTGTTGCTTTCAACAAACTTTTACAATTGAAACTGGTCTAGCAACAAGTACGTTCATGCATCAGTAAAATGTTATTTAATAGCTTTAATTACTCGTAATAGACGGTCTTTGATGTATTGTGTTCAGTAAGCGAATTACGCTTTGCTTGGAAACGTAACCTCTGAAATAATTGTTACTCGCCCTTATCAGGCGTTTTATTTATTTTACCGTACCTTATCATTTCTTCAATTGATAAAACGAACAAATCAACCGAATAAAATGACTATGAAAACGTATTACGGTACAAACTAATAGGGACAAAGAAAAGTACAATAGTTTTTGAGATAATCTGTCTGTTTCGTATGGATCTGTACACACTGGTAAATTAATTACACAGTACAATATTATTGGATATGGGTAGATATTTATTTTATCTTATTACATCCCCGCATAGAATGGACTGTTGTTTTCCAATTTATTTATTTGTCTTATCTTAAAAACGAAAAATAAAGATGTACAACGGGCGAACTTAAAGTGTATTTAAGAACTTTTAGGCGGGAAGATTCATTTTACTCGAGGTTCTGAGACAAAACAAGTTTTGAGATAAGGACATACATACTTTTTAAAATCCTTACTTGCTTGAGTAATCAAAGCATGTTGAGGTTATATTGCTTATGTATAAACTTTTCCAACAAGAAAACTGACGTGGTAACCTTGATTGAAAATGCCTTATAAATTTTCCGATTACTTCCTTACATCCTTAGTTGGAGTATAAAGCGAGTAACTATTTGATTAGGAAATTATTTTACTTCCTGCTAACATCATCGATTTTCAAGTTGTAGTAGAGACTTCAATACATAGAAAATAATTAATAATTCTTCTTGTTTCGTGGTCCGTTCTAAAATAAAATTTCTGCATGTAAAGTAAGATCATAATGTTATTGAAGACTAAAGTCACAGACTTCTGCAACTGAAATTCTAACAGCTACATTTATAATTATTTGACTCAAACTTACTAATAGGATATAGATATATAGAGCCGCGGACTTTCTTTGAATCTACTAAAAACCAATATTCTTGCAGTATATTGTACTTCGTATTACCTTGCACGCGCAGACAAAGCTATTTCGCGCTGTCTTCTGAATTACTTTACATTTAAGGCAAACCATGAACTGAACCGTAATACGAAATTTCTTATAACCTTCTTCATTAATGTGGCTAACATATACAAAAAGTTTTTTTTTTAAATCCGATGTACACTCCTGGAGACAAGCGTTCGAACAAACTCTTCAGTTTTATTATATTCTTTAAGAGTGTGGAGTAAACATTGTTACTTTTCTTTTAGTTTTGCCTTTTTTTTTGTTCGTTCGTCTGTTATCGTTATTTATTACGGCGGTACATCGAGTGTACTTGTCAGGGCCCAGCTTCAACGCCCATTACTCTCTGCCCACACTCCGATAGCTATCACAACATTGCCCTCTTTACACAATATTCTTTATTTTTAGATAATTTAAAAATGTGTAGACGTACGTTAAGGTTAAAATCATGTTAACGCGGTTTTAAGTATTAGTAATAGAACCAAATTATTCCTAATCGTGTTACATGTATTTTTCAAGAGTATTATCTATTAACAGTATCTATGTATTGCATATTCGATAGATACACTTTAATGATAAGGAAAAGACCTTAAAAAAATGCAATGTCTGCGTAAGTATATCGGTTGCAGTTGATTTCTAATTTTTCTATCTTTATTTTTCCCGGTTACTTATGATGTGGACTCTTTAAGAGGCTTAAGTTCGTTTGTTCAGCGTCTTGGACTTACCATTACTTCAATACTTACCTTACAGGTGGGTCTGTCCAGTTTTAATTTATTAAATAGTAAAAAAGTTTCCTATTAATTGTGTTTAGTAGCCAAACGGTGTTTAGAAATGCAACATTGAAATTGAAGCTTTAATTAAACACCACTTAGGATAAACTACCTCACTCCGTCATGCTAATAGGCATTAATCAGGACTGCAATAATGATCATTATATTTGAATAGTAATTATATTTAATGATTAGAGATGTCCTCTGTTACTGACGGGAGTAAATTATAAATCCCAAAACTGGTCCGGCTGATTAAGGATTGTCCAACAAGGAAGCATTACATCCAGATCGATCGGGTCCGTCCAGTGAAAACTCAAGCGTAATTAATATAATAATAGTTTGGGGGGGCGGGTATAAAGTGCGCGCGTGTCCGCGGCCGCCATTCGCCGCGGGAACCTCCGCGCTTGCGCCCGACTCGCGAGTGACAGTGACAAGTGACAGTTGACCCACAAAATGTCCGCCAAAATTTACGTAAGTGTCAAATTCAGTGTTTAATAGCAATGTGGTTTCCGAACGCCGAGCGGATTTTTTTTTTCTTTCAAGTGAAGTGCTTTGTGGCATCGCGTTCGATCGGTTTGATAACTTGAATTGTTCCCGGGTGGTTGTAAACCACATTTCTATTGTCGCACGTGAACTCGAGGTTTGCGCTCGCCAACGGAATGTCAGATGTATCTGTAACACGCTAAATACACATTAAAGCTGAATGTAATGTTTATTCAAGGTTTCAGAATTTTCGCACGGTTGCGTTTGACTGCAGCTTTGTTCGAGCTTTTTCTCGTTAATACTGTGCGGTTCTGAGATTTTGTTGTGGTCAGCGGTAAAATATGGTTATAATTAATTAGGTAGATATTAATTTTTCCTACGATATTTGTTTTTACAAAAAAAATTTTTCGAACTTTTTCTCGTTAATACTGTGCGGTTCTGAGATTTTGTTGTGGTCAGCGGTAAAATATAGTTAAAATTAATTAGGTAGATCGAGAATCAATTTTACCACGATATTTGTTTTTACAAAAAACAATATTTTTTTTATTGCTTTTTAATTAAATTTAAAAAAGTACTCAATATTTAAATAAGTATATTTTTAACAATTTTGTATGATAATGGTTTATGATTATAGAAAAACCTTCAATTGATGCTATTTATAGATAACTGTTAATTTATGTAATTGTTATGTAAATAATAATTTGCATAAATCTCATCAATAGTATGTACAATCTATGCGTGATTCAAAACGAATCGTTCAGGTTGATCTGCGGGGTCGTGTGAAGTGGCTTTGGTATTTTAGATACGCTATTGTAAAGCAATATTTTTTATTTATAACTAATTCCACATTCCGTTTAGCTATTATAAGATGCTAAAAATATGACAATGTAGTTTATATGTTTAGGTACTTGTTGTTTAAAATTGTCACTAATTCCCCTTATTTTTGTTGACGTCAAATGTATTAGAAAATACGAAAATTTATCGAGGGTCATTAATATAGATGCTCTGTTTAGTAAAAAATACAGATCATTGAAACATTGGTGCATATCCAATCTATTGTGCGAGTTTTAAGGTAGAAACATTTTATTTTAGTTGTAATAGGTTAGGTCCTATTAAGTCGGTAACAGTGAGCAGTTGCAGGGCTAACTGGCCTATCAATGTAGGTATATTTGGCAATAACATAATGCCTAGGTTTAGACCGCGTTCAGTACTAGAAAGGACAATATCGCTCCGGGTCGTTCACCCCGCGTCTTTAAAATAGTTTGTGGAAATGTTTGTAGAATTACAAATTAAATTAAATAGGTATTCCATTTATCATTAATTAAATTATTAAAAAAGTTAAAGAGTTTTGGATCATAGTTATTTTTTTCTTCACAATGTCTGTTGCACATTCGTTAATAAATATAAGTATATTTAAAATTTACATTTATTACCACATATTAATGAAACTTATTTTATTAATAATTAGCTTTTGATGGCAAGTGGTTATATGCTTAATGTCACTGAAAAAAACTGTTACAAGTGGTATCACAAAAGGTTATGTAATAGAATAGAGTTTTAGAATAATTGTCTGCTTTGCTCTGCGTTTTTCCCCGTTTTCAGGAACGGTTTAATCGATTTGCGTAAGGTGTTTTATGTACCTTGTTATCTTCGGTTAACGTATAGTGTTAGTTATTTTTTTTATTTTGGCGAGAGGTGGCTTAGGTCAAGTGAAGTGGCGTCTCTGTATGTCGAAGGCCAATACTCAGTTTGGGTCGTTGTGCCATCGTAGTTTTTTATTTTATTGCAATTGGTTCACAGATAAAAAAGGTATATATTGAATAAATTTAGTGAATGAGTGATAAAGCATATGTTTTTAGAAGTGAAACGATGTGGCCAGTTTACAAGTTAGTTATAACAACTTAGTTCTAGTTATTCTAAACCTTACATGGCATATTATACCTAATATAACTCTTTGCAATGACTTTCTATATCTATCATAGTAGTATTAAAGTAACGTTAATATTTCAACTTCTTTCATAACACAGTGAATTAAGAATGTTAACATGCCATTTTTACTAATAATGTAATAAGTAGGTACGTTCCACGAAACGTTAAGTAGTGCACGTAAATTAATTTATACACAACACTGCAATAAGTATATATGTAAATAACTTACTGTGTCAGTAATCATTTTAATATGTTGTAACACCTTCATTGACATTTCCAAGCTTACATATTTAAATATACTAGGAACCTGCCCTCGGTTTACTTCGTGAAGTCTCCACTTTAATGCCTCCGCTCAAAGTAATTACTGTTGATTTTGTTCATTATTAACTATCTATCATACACTATATTCACCATTTTGGACTACTTACCTTCTTCCCATCACGTAGGCTTGACATCAAGCATTAAGTTATATATAAAAAACAGTAAAATATTCCCTGGAAAACGCTGGCAAGGGCATAAGTTTCATCACCACGAGTTCCATCATCCACGAGATACATTCATCATTAAATCATTCATCAGATAAATCTACCCTGACGATAGCGATTCCGGCATTTTTTGCTTCGAAGGCCTACTAGATTTTGGATCATTAAATCAGATGATAGTCAAATCTATACCTGTTAACGCTTAGAAAACGTTGAACAGTACTCATTGCGTACTCTTATCAGACATTTGTCGATCGGTCAACACACGCTGTCGAGAACACCGCGAATGTAAAACGTTCAACGATTATCACCTCATTAGCTTCCCGCACGCATCGCAATCAGATCGGCTGTGAATATATCGCCGCTTTGAAATATTAACTTTACTGCGACTAGATACGATCTATTTTGCATCGACGCGGCAACAGAAGCTGTTTCACTTTCGTATGGAAAGTGAAAACGCCGCAGGAAGTATAGGCGCGGAGCGGGGAGTGCTAAACATAGGTTGAACAATCTTTATGGGTGCAATGCGATGTGGTCGAGACTGACCTCGCTCAATGTTCCTATAATTATACGTCGTCAAGAAATGTTAATACTCCAATGTTATTAGTGAACACTTCGATATGAACGGCTCTTTAGCTGCAAATATCTAGCATATATTGGCCTTAACCCGTCTCTGAGAGTATTTATACTTTAAAAAAATGCAAGGTCAATAACATGACAGTTGTAAATATAGAATTGAATACTGTATAATTGTATAATACAAATATTTGATGTTAAATTACGTATTCTGATATTTCTACGAGACGTTATCACTTCTAAATTGAGTAAAGAGAAATTGGGATAATCAAAATGCATTCTGAAAACTATGAAAATAATTAACAAAGAATATATCTAAAATGATTATAAGAAAGAAACTAAATCGTATTTTATGCAGTATTGTAAAGTGATTATCGTTGCTCTTATTTTTACTTACTTAAATAAAAGTACTTTGTACTTTCCAGAGCTTTATACAGTATAGAAAGTAAATCTTAATACTTGGTAGTTAATAGGCCGAATTCACGACGTTTGAGGCTGTTAAAAAAAGTACGATTTATAGAATAATTTAGTGCCGTATCAGTTTGTATTACCAAGGGTCCAAGTCATGTTGATTATTACACATGATTATACATTTTTGCCGCAAGCTTCAATGATGGTGTAAAGTAAAATCACTATGTCATTGATTCTCGAGGTTTCTGGGCACTTTCGCTGACTTTTATATGAATTAGTCGTTGCTCCCAACATCGCACTTATCACCTACTGAGGTCGTAGTCGTATTTCCGTTAATATTAAGTGGCCACAAAAATCGATGAGTCATACTGGTCTCAGTGTAACTATCATTTAAAATGTATTTATTTTCTTTTAATTATTTATTAAATGCAACAAAATGATAAAGATAAAAAATAATCTGTAAAAAAGGGTGTCAAACTTAGAAATACTTAAAATATGAATGATTATGATTTAGAAATAAAAATAATGAAAAAAGACATATGGCCACTATTGTAAGGTCTTTTATCTTAAATAGCTAAGGAGTAGGTAGGGTATGGAAACAGACCCTAAGTTATAGTCACGACGCTCATGCGTACAAACTTGATTCATTGTTATGTTCATTTTAAATTATATTATTTCCGGTACTCCGGAACTCGCCTTGACCACAACTTTTAGCGATACCCCAAAATTGTGTACTGTGAAAATTCGCCTAGTTTAGAGGGGCATTAAGTTTGTCGACTTATTTATACTAATAAAGCTAAAGAGTTTGGTTAAACGCACTAATTTCCGAAACTACTGCTTCGAATTCCAAAAATCTTTTTCTGTTGAATTGTCCATTTAACGAGGAAGGTTATAGGCTATATATCATAACGCTACGACCAATAGGAGTTGAGCACTACTAGTGTTACAAAAACGGGACAAATGCTCGAAGGCAATACGAAGTTCGCCTGGTCTACTATTATTAAATGTCTTTTGTACTTGGACCGCAGATAAAAATGTCGTGTCCCTCGCTCGTCACGACACGACGCGCACCCACACTGCAGTCGGGATGTCATGTCATGTCGCATGGTTCCGTGTTGTGAACCAGGTTATATTGCGACATGCTCAATGCTCAGTTCTGGCGTCACGAACTCCTTTATTTAACGTAAAATAGGAATTAAAATAATTAATGAGGTATATTTAATCAGGAATAGTCAGAGATATAACAATTGATAAATCCTGCTCAATTTTAAGTGGTTAGATTGTTGATAGAACTTTCATTGATTCCTTTTATTATATTTGTTCACATCGCGTTCTTTAATCTTACACGTACATAGATGGTTTACCATGTTACGTCAATTTTATCTTTTATCTTACCATTCACAACACTTTTGTTGTCTAAACTATTATATTGGACTAGCTGACCCCAGAAAACGTTGTATTGCCGTATAAATTATTATTTTAAAACAATTTTATGATAACCATAAAAATTGTTATAGTGTGTTAACCCTAAAAGTTAGACATATGCTGTCGCGGACTTTTATTTAGAAAATTTGAGGGAACAATATTGTAATACATGATTTTTGAGTATATTTTTTAGTATTTTTTTTTTACTCGTATCACGGTTTACTCAGCGCACGCAAGAAAAGCTCAAAATTTTGCCGTCTTCTCAATATTCTTTATTGCTGCTAATTTTATATCCTCTTCCATGTTTTATATCCTTAAGCCTTCCTCCATAAATGAACTATCTTACACTCAAATAAATTTTTGATTTAGTCCAGTAGTTCCTGAGATTAGCCCGTTCAAACAATCAAACAAACAAACTCTTCAGCTTTATATATTGGTAGGTATAGATTGCAATCAAGCATTAGCTAAAAAGTAAAAAGAAACTTTGTATGGTAGACACATATAGCATAATTTAACAAGCAAACGTTTTCTTGTAAGTATTGTAAGCAACCATTTAAAGTATGATTATAAGTTCCCATAGAGTGTATTGATGTTGGCAGTTTGGGGTAACTATATATTAGGGATAGAAACACAATTATCTTCAGAGAAAAAAAGAAATAAAAAATAATAAAATTAAAAACCAAACTCGCATCTGCTAGTGAAGCTTTGTTAAATTAAAGTTTTATGTTTTTCTGTTGAAATTTCACTAAATCCCGAAAACACTAGCACAAGTGAAAAAGTAGCTGAAGTTTAATCGTTGCATATTAATGTTTTTTAACCTTAAGTCAAAGCATATAAGCGGGAAGATAATTGATATTTTAACATCAATCGACCCGCGTCGTATAGTTAAACGGATTTGACGTTTCAAAATAAACATCAATCTTATCATCATTG
>DWJN01005925.1:0-11079 GCA_018248895.1 Carystus phorcus
ATCCCACATAACCCTGTGTCGCTCCCACGGCACTGGGTACCTTTTGAAGGTTTCCCCCTCGAAAACAAAAAAAAAAAGACTTAAAGATATATGAAGTCAGTTATAGCCGAATTTGAACCTTATTGTATTCTACGTGGTCTACACTATGTCCTCTGGCGTGATATTGAAGGCGTTAGAAATTGATATCGTCTACAGCACGCTACAAGGCAATAAATCCATCGTTATTCCAATTTAAAGTGTTTAATTCGACTATACGATGTTGAAGGGATGAGGACTAAAGTTCGCATGCTCAATGGACGGATATTATTAAAACGTGCAATACTCTCTCCCACATGTTTTGCCTTATAATCATGAATAAGCGAGTTCCTCAATCATGAGGAATCGACTATAAAGAAAAAAAGAAGAATTCAACCGTCGTCAAATGAAGAAAGATGAGGAAAAACATATTTATTCCCCCATAGATTACATTACAAAGATATGACAAATCAATCATCGTTAATTATAATTCTGTACCGCCGCGCATTCAAGCATCGACGCATAGTAGATTTATCACGTAATTTTGTCATTCCATCACCGTGTCTAACAACTTCCTCCCGCATAACGTGCGTAACAATGCGCACAAAATTACGCAAGATTGCACGCCAACCGTTTCTTGGTCATCCGTCAATAAATAAGGAATGACATGAGGTAAAAATCCTCACATAATTTACTAACAACAAAGCTCCACCCTTGACCTGGATGGCTGCAGCGAACATCGCGAATTAGCAATACGTTCACGCATGACCCGTGTTTTGAATAAAACACCCACCGGGATTGAGTGAAAACCTCTAGGTTTTTCGAAACGACCACTGCATAGAAAAAGAAAGTGGAGCGTTCTTTGAAATGACGTTGTATGACGAATCGATAGCCGCACTTGTTACGAGGCGAAACCGTTAAATGGTACAATATGCGGTCGTGTTGACAGCGTTTAATTGTAGCTCGAGTCGCATTACACTTACACTCCACTGGAGAAAGAACAATAAGGTTTCCTTTTTCTAGTTTCACTGATTATTTCAATGTGGAAAAGTTAGTTTCGTTACGTGGGAATCCTATTGTTCGAAAGATCCCAGCGAGCATGTTCGCAAGATAATATTGAACTCATTCGGTCATACCATATGCAACTATCTACCTATAATCATGCAACCTTCTACCTATTTTGCATCATAGCTACGACTAATGTTATGCGTGTGTGAGATAATTATCTCATAATTAAAAATTCTTGCTGTAACAATCAAGACAGCGCCTATTTTCGCTTATAGGCTGTCTAATGATTCATGATTTTAGACTAACTTTAACTTTAACTTATCTTGATGGGTTAGTTGATGCATATTTTACTTTTGTGGGTACCCACCCACAGTTTGGCCGTGACCACAATCTGGGTAACTGGGTCGAAATATCGGCGTACTAAATATCGTTTATACGTTTGTCGTACCCGGTTTGTGGCATAGGTGCGGGCGAGACAACATGGATTAGTGGCCAACGACAAAATTTAATGTTGTTATGTTACCAGAAGCTTAGCGACAGCTGAACAAATATTCCTAAATATACGAGACCGAAGTTTTAACGAACCGGTCACTTACAACTACTGCTCGTATCCAAAGTTGGTTATTCTATCGACCAGATACAATCGACAGGAAATATATTAAGTCTTTTAATGTTTTAAGAACCATTATCTCTAGTTTCATTTGTTCCATAAATCACTTGAGAACTTTATTTGTAACTAAAATTACTAATTTCAGGTAAAATACATCTGGACGTCAGGTCGTCTCTGCGACTTCAAGGGTTGTAACCGCCCGGACCTCCTACCCAACGAAATTAATGGCTGGTTCTGGACCGCTGAGCTGCAAAAACTTGCACCTACCACCAACCGCCAGCAGAATGACTGGTCCGAAGGTGGTGGCATTGGAAAACCACAACCTGACAATAGGGTAAGATTTTTTAATTTACAACTTTTGTAATCTATCGTAGACAAGCTACCAACATCTCAAAACTACATATATTATCGCTCGTCAAACGGAGCTCTGAAAATTCCGACCTGAGAAAAATATATCATATTTGTTCCCAACCTTACAATTTACACCATTGGCATTCTAATATTAGTGGCGAAGATGAAAAATGTGTCCCTATAATTTCCAATATCCTTTAAGATTTCAAAATAAGAGTCAATCAATTCTTTCAAGAGCTAATCATATCATCTGAAGTGTTTTAATACTCTACAGAATACTCTCTTCTTAAGACACACTCGATCCGCAATTACTCACCGCAAACATTAAATTACGAAACGTCATACATTATGACATTTATGACACCGGACGGATTCCCCGAACGGTAAGTAAGTATTAGGTAACATTCATCAGTGTCATCCGTAAAACATCCTCGCGGCGGAACTGACGCAATGAAAGCGAAAGCGGCTTGAATATTTATGGACCTGCGAAATATTCGCTGAAGGGCGTACCCGCATGCCGTTTCCAGCCTACTTTCTACAAACAACAAAAGCTCATCGATATTCGGTGCGCATCGACACCATATAGTTTTCGCGTCACTTTCGCCGAGTCGTGGGCGCAGGTGACGCCAAATTCAAAGTCGAGACTAACGTAAACGTAACGTCTAACGTAAAGTCTATTATCTGCGGTCGGGCACATCATTCGCATCCGCATATCGTCAGCCAATGAGATGCGGTTCATGGCCTTACCTAGTTCGATTTATCATACTCGCGCATTATGTAAGAGTTCCGTCATAGGACTCAGCGTCGCTAACCACCTGACTAGCCGACGGTACTCACGGAGATATTCAAAAAACTTGACATAGATGCAATTTTCACACAGGTCTGTTAGAAGTTAGAAGTCTTATAACAGCAAGGGTTATTTGTATTTAAAACTTTACATAGCCAGTTAGCTATATGCAGTTTTTAGAGCTGCTTTAGTCAGAAAAGGAGTGATATAACTTTTTTGTATAACTATAACGACATACAATTATTACGTTATATGAAATTTTGGCAAAATGCATATATTTATCTGAAATTATCATTTGTTTTATTGAATTTGTTTTTTAATTTTCTAGATACGTAAAGAATCAGTTCCGCCTGATTTATATGTAGATAATCTACTAGTGAAAATATCACAATTAGTCTTAATATCAGCTTTTATTAAAACAATTGAAAAAGTGAATGTCAACATCGCAGTCGGCTATGTACAGCAACTCGTACTCGTTCCATTTAGTCCTCGTGTGGATTGGTGAAGGGATTAACGTCAAACCTAAACACGACCGTTCTCCGACATGTCCTAATTCCTGCTATCTATTGATAAGAACAGGACATAAGCCACGCACGCTTCAGTTCTCCCAATTTTACTATCTATCGGCCATACACGGAATTATTAACTCAGGTAATCAATTACGTTTGGCACTAGACAGGATCTATATTGATACTAGCGGATTCAGGGGTAGTAGAAAAGGGGCATGTCCCCACAAATTCATCTGATCCTTAACAAACCTCTAATGAGACCATAAATCTTGTTCTAAGACCATTCAACGTAGAGATTATTAAACTTTGGAAAAAAAAAACTTTGAATAAACTTTCATTTTATTTCTTCAGCTGGGTTAAGAGCTGCTGTAGGTTTAAAGTGTAAATAAAAAGTTGGTTCATATTAAAATCTGTTTTTAGGAACTTCACCAAGGCGGCGCTGCGGAGCATTGTGTGGCCATCCTCAACAACTTCTACAACGACGGTGTGCACTGGCATGACGTCGCCTGCCATCACCGCAAGCCGTTCGTGTGTGAAGAAAATGACGCTCTCCTCAAATACGTGCGATACACCAACCCCAACTTGAGAGTATAGTTTAGTTTTAAAAGTCAAAGTGGATCCGTTCATTATCATCATCAACGTCCGGTCCATATCACATTAATTGGGGTAGGCGCAGTATGTGTTAAAGTGGATCCGTTACATAAGAAAAAAAAGTATAAATAATGACAGGATAATTTCTTTAAATACATTGAGCGTATTGTTACATACCCGAGTACTGATACTACTAGCGATAGTAAAAATAAAAAAATATATGTGGAATTGTGCAGAAACTTTTACGTAAAGATTTTTATAATGCAGTGTATACTTAATAGCGCATTTATGAAATGATCTAACCAAAAATTTAGTCTTACAAAATTTGTACCTACCCAAGCTAATATAAAATCGGACCTCATAAACGCCCGCGTTAGACTTACCTACGTTTAATTTATACCTCATAATCAGAGGCGACCTCAGAGGAGAGGGAATTGGCCCCTACAATCACTAGCATGAGAACAGCTTACACAGCGAACTCGAAATGAACAACAAAACTGGGTTCTATAGAAAATTGCAAGGTGCAAAAACTCCTAAAAACCCCTACAATCAAAGACCTTGCAAACTCTAAAGCTGCCACTGTTGAATAAACTTATTCATTAATGTATTTAATTTCCTCGAATGGTGTTACTTTATAAGTATTTAATATTAATAAAGATTGCTATAAATTATAATCAGCCTTGTTTCATTTATAGACTAGAAAAATTAATAACTACGTTATATTATCTTCATAATTTGTGAACTGGTTGAGATATACTCATACTTATATGTTACCTCAAACTTACTACAATAAAGTAGTAAAAACTCAATTATAACCAATTACACTGTTACAAAGATTAGGTACCAGTGTTATGGAGTCTATTTCGTTACTAGACTTCCCCAAAATTAGTTTTACTCGAATATCTTTCTTGTACAGATATCAAACACTTAGTTTTATTATAATACTAGGTGATCCGACCAACTTGGTTCCGCCTAACAGTCCATGAATGATTGAAATATTTTTTTTATTGGTTGAATGAAAAAAACACTAAATTTTAAGTAAAAACCCCTCACAATATAATCCTGAAAACTGCTTTCTAATTGAATAATCCATTTCTGAGATTAACGTGCACACACTTACAAATGTACCGACAAACACACAATAAAAAAAAAATTGTTTTGCGTTGGGTGCTCTTCCATATATAAACGCCTCCCATTATGAATATTTTAAATATATTTGCCATGTACAGACAGCTATATTTTTATTATATTATGACGTATACTTATATCAGTAGATGCTTCACAACAATATCTTTAATGAATACTCTTATAGTATGATAATATTTGTCCAAATTTATTAATGTAAAATATAATTAGACTTATTTAATAGAGTTGTAAATTTATAAATGTAGTTACTCTTATCTATAATCCTAGATAAAGCAATATCTGACAATATCTTTGATGAATGATTTTCTGTGTTATTATTTTCATAGAATATAACGATAATGGAATTTTCATAGAATATTATGATAATGGAGCAGGAAAACATGTTATGAAAGAAAGTGGTACAAAAAAGACTTATTAGGATTAATAAAAAAGTTTATTTTGCTATTTTTTAAACAATTTTTACATTAATAACAAAATGAAGTTTCTTTAGGAAGCCATATATGGTAAATTCAGTCTGAATTTATATTTAAATACCGCCTTGGACGGAACTCTTTTGATCATTATGAACCAGAGGCAGATGTTACAGAAGTACACTAGAGTAAACAGCATAGTTATATGCATCAACCGGTATAGACGCAGGAAACTTAACTTCAGTCCTACACTGGAAAGAAATTAGATAAAATTTCATTATTACTTATATCTCCGATACAATATCTTGAGTTTTATATGTTAGTAGATTATAACAATAAAACAATGTATGAATTTGAATCATAATATAGTCTAACTACATTTCATCATGAATCATCATATCGACTATATGTATATCCATATTTTATTTTTGCTATTTTCATATTTGATCAAATTGTCTGGTAGAATCCATTGTCAAATTAAGCTAAGGCTATTTCATTACCAGTATCAAAATACTCTTATGCCAAATTCAGGCTTTATGAAATTGAAGAAGTCTGGAAACATATTGAGGAAAAATAAAAGTATAAATGTTTCAATAAAACTATACATGTATAACTTTTTTGTATATACTAATACACCATAATTATCTTTATCTATAGTATTGTTTCTCTGTGAATGGTCAGAAATAATAAATTTATATTTATAAATTAATTTTATGTGGTGACAATATTAGGAATAACATAAAATCCTATTGTCTACTATAACTTGAATTCTTTATGCGCAACTCAAAAATATTGTGTGTTATTAATTGAAGGATATCATTTTATTATTACAATTGTCTAATATTAGATATATTGTATTAGAGTATTGTATTAAGGCTATAAATTCATTAGCTATGATGTTACAACTTGTGCTTTTGGAAATGACACCATACAATTTAATGATACTATGCAATGTGCAATAAATTCTGTTTAAAAACTTACTCCTGCCCAGCAAAGTCTTCTATATTAGAATTTAAAGACTCATTAGAGGCATTCGCATCAGGCAACTTTAAAAAATCTTTATCAAATTGCTCCTGTAAACAACATATCCGCTCCATAATAAACAGCAAAAGTATCGCCCAAAAATATTCAAATTCAAACACCATCTCGCTCATTTTTTCCCTTCAACCATAATAATGTGGTAGCCAAATTTCGTTTTGACAGGAGGATTTGTATACACAGGATTGTTAACTGATGAAACTGGCAAGGCGAACGCCGCATCCTGGAACGGGCCAACCATGGAACCGCGAGTCATCCAGCCGAGATCTCCGCCTTGCCGTGCTTTATCTTCACTGTAAGCTGCAGCTACATCGGGAAACTTTACCCCTGCTTTTAATTTCTCTAAGGCTTCCAAACATTTTGATTGTTTCTCACATAGTATGTGTCGCACTTTGACAGCTGTCCCACCTTTTTTCTCTTTCGCCGCTGCTGGTTGTTCTAAATTTAAAATATTTATTAAATCGCAAATGTTGCTAATTTTTTACTGTTTTGTCAAATATAATATTATGAGAATTAAGACACTAGGGAAAACGGCAATTCAATGAATTATATTATGTTAAAAATATATTTTTTCTGAGTTTCCAACCTTTTGCAGGTGCTTTTCCTGCTCCACCACTTTTTGCACTTCCACCTTGTTTAGCTGACTTCTCCGGCGCTTTATTAGGTGGCATTGTGACGTATAAATTCAATTTGCTATGGATACTTATTATATGTGAGATTTTTTCTGTAAACAAAAACACTTTATTTAACACTACTGTCCTATTGACTTAAATTTTTGATTGATAACAAAATATGTAATTAAAATGAATTTTAAATAAAATAAATCTTACGGCCTACGCTAAACAATAGTTAATTACAGACAACAGAAGCGAAAGAAGTGATAAAATTGATAAAAATTAGAAAAAATATGACTTGATAAATACTTACCTAACCTATTCACTTTTTGACATTTATGTTTCGTGTTTTTAACTTTGTTATTGTTGAAACTTCATATTGACGTAGCAAGGAATAATGTTGCTAGTAACTAGATACAATCTTGTTTTTATAGTACCTACTCTATAGTTGAAGGCATAACATAGCTTAAATAAGCTTAGCAACATTTAAATACGAAACGTCAGTCAGTCCGATAAATATTTATTTGAGCATTGGCTATTTTCCCTTCTCATTTCTCTCCTGTTTTATGTTTAACATCAAATCATAATTCAACATTTGTGAAACCATGTAATAATTAAGCAATATTTAAATGAAAGGTGAGTAAACTGTTGTGATAGTGAGTGACGTGACTGGGTTATTGTAGATAGAAAAGCCAGCGACACTTTTTCTTATGTTGATTCGTGGATGCAGATAAATTTCCTTATCCCGACACAATGGGGATTATGTACGAGAAACGGCCTCTAAAGAGGCCACGGTTGGGGCCTCCAGACGTGTACCCACAAGAACCTCGTCAAAAAGAAGATGAATTGACGTCCACAAACGTAAAGCAAGGCTTTTCGACAACCCCGCAATCTAGTGATGAGTTTGGCACAGCAAGAAATTTTAATTATTCTGCTTCCAAGGTAACTTAAACTTCATTCTTTAGTTAAAAAGTTACATGTGTACAATGTAAAGTATATGTGTACGAAGTGCAGGACTTTATTTCGTTTAATGAAAGATACAACACTTTTTGAAACAATTATAGTGAACAAACTCATTTAGTATACAATAATTAAAAACCTGTTTGTTTATCCATCTCTTGTATTTCAGATTGGACAGTTTTTCTCAGGAATTTTGTCAAAAAAAGAAGAATTAAATACATTGCCAGACTGTGGTAGGAAACGGCAACAAGTGAATCCTAAAGACAATTTCTGGCCTGCAACAGCCAGAACTAAAGCTCAAATTGAGGCTTGGTTCAAAGACTTAGCTGGTGGGCATTGCCATAGCAATAAATAATCTAAATCAAATTGATAATCAGTAAAATGTGCAATAAAGTATTATTCAAGTGTAAATAATGTTTACTTGTAGTATTCAAATTGTATACCTACTTTTAATCTACATAAAATTAATGAACATTAAATTTAATTCAGTATTGTTATAGTATATCAAAATTATTACACTATTTTGGTATAAACCTATATGAACTACTTACATAAAAGTCCACTTTTGTCTTAGTCTTTTGTTATATGTATATTTTCAGCATATAATTCATTTTAATTTAAATTTATTTTTTATAGGAAGTAAACCTCTGGCTCAATTAGCTAAAAAGGCACCAAACTTTAACAAAAAGGAAGAGATATTCACTACATTAACAGAATTTCAAGTGACAATGCCAAGAGCTGCATGGTTCATTAAACTAAGCTCTGCCTACACTGTGGCTGTTTCTGAGGCGAAAATAAAGAAACGGCAGCTTCCCGACCCTACTACTGGCAAGTTAAATTATGAAATAAGCCTCATTATCATTGTTGTAAAATATTAAACTCGATTATTTGTGAAAAACAGTGTCATTCAATGATTTTTAAGTTATTATCAAACTATTTTATAATCCACAAAAGTTTTTTTCTATTATACCTGAAGTTAGTTACCTAAGAAGGTCACTCATACACATTACCTGTTAATTATTACCTATCTGTATTTAACAAGTTACTATGTGCAACTTCTACTAAAATACATCTATAGAATCTTGAATTATTATTCATAATATTTTAATGTCTATAAATTTACAGAGTGGACCACAACATTAATAAAATTTCTTAAGGATCAAGTACCAAAGTTATCTGAATATTATCAGAGTGCCGTGCCTGGAAATGTTTCTGATAAAACACCACCTTCTCAGTCAGGTTTGTGTGAATTGTGTTTAATGAAATAATTTTGTTTGTTCATTTCTATCTTCTCTAGTAAAGAGAGGATGCTAGGATTAATGAGTATCGAGAGAGGTCATGCTCCAATTATTCATATTTGAGAAGTAAAAAAAAGTTAACTCACTAACTTAGTTATTTACTTAAACTAACTAAACTAACTACATATGCCAGCATTTTTGAGAATTTTATTAGTGTGAAACTAACATTACTAGCAAGAGACTCGTAATACATAAACATAAGTATTACATAAACATATATTTGTAATGAACAAAGTATGTTAATCATACAGGTCAAGGAACACCGAGTCACAACTCTTCTGGCAATCCTCCAGGAGGGTCAACTCCCAACAGCTCCACCGTACCAAACTCTATGCACTCTCCTGGTAATTCTGGTAGTATTTTCATAGTCATATCAATCATTTAATACATTTTTTTATTTTTGTTTGCAATACCTAGCATATAAGTGCCTTAGTTAAAGTAATTATTTATGTTGCTATTCCCAATGGACGTGAGATACATATCATGTCATTCTCATTCCATCAAGTCACAATAAAGAACACCTCAACATGTTCAATGAATGAATCTTCAATGATTGATGACAAATTTTAAATGATATTAATGACTCCAACCATACTATTGGATACTAGTAATGTAAATGTTGCAAATAATCATAATATAAAAGTATTCTTATTCCTAGCATTAGGTTCATCCACACCTGGATCTGGAGATAGTACGGATTGGCGTCAAGCCTTGAAGTACTGGCATTATTGTTGCCGGCTTGCCAGATATCTCTTGGATGAAGGCTTACTCGACAGGCATGACTTCCTCACCTGGATTATTGAGCTTTTGGATAAGCGAGCAGCTGATGATGGACTTTTAAGGTAATAATAAAAACGCTCATAACCCCACAATAAGATTCCCTGTAACATGAAAGCCATAGACAACAAATAAAGATAAGGACACACACCCAGACCAAGAGTGAAAATTAAAATTCATCATTCAAGTTTCTGCTTCCCTGGTAATTGACGCACATCAAAAATATATAATATTAGCTTGCTCACAAATATAAAGCCAATAAAAATGAAGATAGAAAATCACTCAAGATAATTTATAATGTGCATAGTGCTAAAGCATCAATGTATCTGTCTAGATTGTTCCTACCGCTAGCCCTGCAGTATATGTGCGAGTTTGTTTGCTGCGAGAGTCTATCACGCCGCCTGGCGACCAGCTGCGCTAAGAAAGCTGCAGCTATATGCTCCGTGCTATCCGACTCCACATTAAGGACACTTAATCAACCTGCTGTGTTCACCAAAACCACTGAAAGGACTAGTGGTGAGTATAGAATATTATAAAGGGTATAAATTATAGTGAAAGCTGATTGCAACATGTACTGGGATTAGGAATTATATTATTACATTTAATAAATGATTTGAAGTATGGCTTATAATGAAGTTTTTACAATGAATTGAATGAATTTAACTTAGATATTGCACTATTCCAGACTACCTTTTTACTTATAGATTAATATTTATTGATACTTTTGTCATCGGGTCCTGAACTATGGCAACAAAGAAACACAACAATTTTGATATTTAGCTTTACTTATTTTACAGTTTATTTTTGACTATAAAATATTGTAAGGGTGTAAGGGGCTCAATACCATCTCTGAGTGGGGTGTAAGGGGCTCAATACCATCTCTGAGTTCAAGTCAGCCTCACCTGCAAGCGGTGCACCCTGCTGGTTAACGAACGAGGCCCTGGCGTTCAGTCCCTCTCTGGAGG
>DWJN01005926.1:0-11079 GCA_018248895.1 Carystus phorcus
CCATCCAGGTACCGACCGCGCCCGCAGTTGCTTAACTCTGTCAATCGCATAGGATCGACGCGAGCCGCCGGGCTATGAGTGTTACGATGGAACCAAATCATTATAATATAATCAACGGTCCTTAATATGGATTATAAATCCTAAACGTCTGGAGGTCGGTGAAAATTACTTTGAAAGGCTGCCATACAATAAATGTCTATCAGATCGAATTGTGAATCTAAAACCATTCTCGAATTCCTTTACACAAACAAAATATTTTAACAAAGTCAAGCATTACTACAATTAAGAAGAGTTCAATGAGACACACGAACAGAATAATAATATAGTATGTATTATAAAGACATAATACGTATAAAGTATGTCTCTCAGAAATCATGTAGACGATTAATACTTTACCTATGCAATGCCTGAATACAGTGCAAGTTCAACTAATACTGATGATGTGGTGCTATAAATTTATTACAAATATATTTGCTTTGATAAAATCTTAAATACAAGCTTACTTTGACCTACTTCTGTATATCCGATGGACTTACACTGTATTTTAATGTCGAGTACTACTCATTTATCATACCTCAATAACAGTATAATTCCATGAACCAGCTTAATGACACAACCAAAGAAATAGATTGTCAATGCATAGTAGTTAAACCCAAGCAAAAAGTCTCTAGGTCTGTAATTATCTCTAGCGCGTATCATGAACGGTTTGCTCACATATATTATCGTTGACCGTATGTTTTGTAACGATAAATGTCATTGATTTTAATACTTAAATACTATGAAAATAATTCGATCAAATTATCTTTTCCGCACCATACCACACAAATTGTCAACGCAATTTTAGTTTTGACCAAATGTTTTTTACCATCAGTAGTTTCGGCTCGGCTAAGTAGTAAACGTACTAATCAATGTCAAATATTTTTCACTATAGAACTGATGTTACCCAATAAATCCTAATAGCAACGTTTTTAATATTACGCTCGTCCTTACTTGATCGTCATTTTTGGGGACCCATACAATTAAGTATTGCGTATTTTAGTCAACAAAGCTACTTTTCTTTAAAAAAAATATTTTAATAGTGCTATAAGAGTAACTTACACGCATGATAAAACTATTCATAATCACGTTTAGAATAAGTTTGAGTGGATTTTCAGAATCTTCTAGAATTTTACCTATTACGTATTTTTTTTGTGATCATCAAATATATTTTCTGGTTGTTTTAACCTAAACCACTTAGATAAATAAAAATATTTGCATTTAGCTCAGAGTAAACATATTTTTCACGTCACATCACAACACACGCAAACTAATAAACTTCCACAATTTACTTTTATCAATAAAAAATAAAAAAATGTACGACTACACTGGAAGTACCCATCGTTAATTCGCTTACTACATAATTACTGGTACTCTGCGTAACATACATCGCAATGGATTACGAATAACTGTATTGTGTTGCAATTGTAATATTATTAGAATATTAAAAACTTTGTAATATTACACAAGCTCTCTATCTGTAATGACCCTATATTTATATAGAAATGTTTTTATAAAATATTTGATATAGGGGAATTTTGTCACATTTTTAAATAATAAATGTAACAAAATGTTTCTTCAAATTCAGTTACCAAAATACGGTAAGTTGTAACTTTTGGAATTAAACAATAATTAATAGGTTTCCTTCCTCATCCAACCTTATACAGCGAAACCAATGATATACACTTTTGAGAATACTTGAAATAAAGTGTCATATGAATATGACACACATCTTTAACCCCAATTTCACTATACCTAGAGGTTTGCATTGTCATTTAAGTATAATATTGTGATTAGAAAGTATTAATAGTGTATAATTTTAATCTCATTATCAACCCATAGCAACCTTGGATTGTTATAGTATCGTAAATCCTATACATATAGATAAACGAATAATATTATTTTAGCTATATTTATAAACTATCGTTTCAATACGACTCTATGATATATGTATATATATACATATATGATATATCATATTTATAATACGACGTAGATTGACAATAGAAACATTCTATTTACATGCGCATTTTGTTACATTTATATGCGTTACAAGATGGTTACTGTTTTGTCTAGTGAATACATAAAAAGCGCTCGTACAATAAATACTCGTGTAGGTCGCGGTTTGGTTTAATTGGAGCGACTCGCGTCCCATTGTAAAAGTGATCTGTGTTTGAACGAATAACTTTAGCAATGAATTAAAACGATACATATACTATTTGGTCTTGGGTTCCATCCTCATAATTGTCAAGAAATGAGTGGTTTAGTAATACTCGTCATTAAACCAGGAAAATAACGCATCCGTGTTAATGTAGGTATAAGTTCACTTCAATATCAGAACTATAAAACTATTTATAGGCTAACAATTTTTTAACAATGAAACAATATTAAAAGCTTTGGATATACAACATCTGCGTCTTCATAGTACAAAGCAGATATAAATTCGTATTGAAAACACTCACCATTCAGAATGAAAAAACATGTAACAACAAAACTGATAGGTATATTTTGCACCATTAGTTTCTACAATACATAGTATTTATCGATTCGATGACAACATACACTTTAAATTTAATATTAACGGCATCATAACTCATCAATTTCTCTCCAATCACATCAACATTTAATATAAAACTCTAAGCTACTTCCACACAAGGCCGTGCACTTGCACATTTTGTTCACATGTGACGTACCTAATCGATAAGAGCCACGAACTCACGCACATTACTCATTTATTCATGGGTAATAAAGTAATTTAACTACATTAATATTTATACAACATCAGCTGGCCTATAAAATTTTCGTTCTATATTCAAATATTTATATCGAATATAGACTACATAATTTGACTCATGGCACTGAGACAGATTACAGTAGTATAATTCATAGCACGAGAATAAAACAAGTGCGTCGGGACTTGGAGTTAAGTAACATAGATGTGTAGTCAGGTTCGCGATTCTTCCATTACTGCAAATTTATACACAAAAAAGGGCTTATACCTTAATCTACATTACACGGTATACAAATTCAATCATATTAGTTTAACCAGGGATCTGGTTAACGGTTAATGATTCGAATATCAAACTCGGTACAGTATACAATTTAATTTTGTAAAACCACTGTTGCGATCGGAGTTCAATGTCGAGAGGAAAACGAGTATAAAATATGTTGAATATAGAAATGGCCAATCCTTTGACGATTAATAATATATTTTTGATTGTCACTAACTGACCATACAATGTTTATTTAAATATTCTTTGTGGTCTATATATTATAGTACATATAATATTCCTTTAACGACCTGAATATGAAACGATTGAATCATACAATTCATAATACATACTCTTAATATGACAAAATTATTCAGCATGACCTCAACGAATCGCCATTCGACAGTTACATTATCATTAACATACGCACAAAGCAATATGGACGTATAAAATAAATATAGCTAACTGCATTAAATAAAGTATTAATTTCACTATTTAATCTAAACCTTTCAACACTCAAAACATTGCAATATTCATTGGTCCTGGGAGGATCGAAATGTAAAGTCATGCTTCACGCTCATACTATATGTCAATTAGTATGACAATATCATGAATGTGATGCCGGAACAACACTGAAACAGTTTGGAATAATTGTTATTAATTTGAGAGACAGATGTGAGATAATTAATAAGGCATTTACGAATATTTTTTTTATGTAAGTAGTCGACAAACAACCCACTTTACGATAAAATAATTCACCGTCGGCTGTAGACATGAGTTATATAAATACAAAATACTTATTTATTTATGTTTTTATTTATTTAATGGTATATGTATCTATTTCTATACAAACGCGCTAATACCAAAAACTTCCGAACGGTTATTCATACGGTTGCATAATTCATTAATGTTTGGTGCAAATTGGATGAAACGACGAGGATAGTTAAATGTGTGGAAATTAAATTAAAAGTAAAAAACTTTTTAAAAACAAGCTTTTACTTTAATTCCCTAAAAAGAATAAAATAAACTTTGTATTTAAAACTTTTACTATCAACATATAACGTTATTACACAATTTATATGGTACTAGCGATCCGTCCCGGCTTCGCACGGGTACAATGCTGATACTAAATACACTGAAAAACTGTGAACGTATTATACATATAAACCTTCCTCTATCTATAAAAAAACCGCATCAAAATCCGTTACGTAAGTAGTTTTAAAGATTTAAGCATACATAGGGATATAGGGACAGAGAAAGCGACTTTGTTTTATACTAAGTATGTAGTACTAAAATATTGTCATAATTTTAACCAAACCAAAATTGTAATCCATTGTAATTGTAAACAATCTTGTCTATAATTGTCCTTTACAACATACAATTTAAATCTATATTTCAACAGTTATCACGATATTAAAAGTTTCGAGCGACAGATCAATTTAAGCAATCTCATACTTACACGACATGCGTGATATAAATGTAGTTGAAATAATAATAAAAGATTTTTAGATTGATCTTTCTATATACAAAGTAAAATACCAAAGAGAAATGAGGGCGGGTCGATAGTACAATATATTTAAAACAGTAATAATGTATTCTTGCACACAGGTACTTTGTTGTTGTTGTTGTTGTACACTTTGTCAAAAACAATGCACATGAGGAAATAAGATAAGAAGAATGTAAACAAAAGGCGGCCTTATCGTTGAGACCGATGTATTCCAGGCATGTTATTATAAGGTATTGAGGTAATTGTCAAAACGTATAAAAACACTTCAGAGTCGATTTAAGGAAAGCAGTAGAAGTAAACTTTCGGTAAGCAAGAGTTTCAGTAAAAGTGTAAATTTTTTGTATCATATGTGTTTAATAAAATATTTAAATTTCTTTCCTAAAATTATACTTAAAATTTCCAGTCTATTTTTGACCCAATAAACGTGAAATTTTCTATAAGTTAAATCTACACACTATCTTTAGTCTAATGTTATACTCGTATATACTTTTGTGATCATAACTATTAATAGTTTCTTGAATATCATTATAACAGTACTGACAGTACTCTCATAGAAAACCCCTTTTCTCTTCGCACGCCGCACAACTACCGAGGGAACTTTTGTGAATAAAATTCTACAACTTCAACTTTCCCCGACAGAGAATCTCTTTTGAAAATTATTCTCTCACCTCTCCTTCCGGTCCTATAACAAGACACTGTGATTCTATAAATAGGTAAAATATGCGGCCATAAATTTTTATTCATCCGACATCTATTAAAAACTATATAAATGGAGAGGTGTCCCAAACATTATTACCTAATCAGGTTTTTTACTTTTATGGCCAGTGAATACACATTTTGCTTAGTCGTGAGTCATTTAGTTTTTCTTATTTGCGGTTGCAATGTCATCTCTTTAAACAAGTAAAATATCCGCGTGTTAATGATGTATAATTCTAAGAATTGCACTTACTTCGGCACCTTCATATGTATGTTATTGATAGAATTGCCAGACGATCAATAAGCGCGGGATTTTCCAATTTTGAACATGTATTCATTCATTAAAGCTAATAGCTTGGTCTAAAAGTAAACAAAAAACAAAGTTTCAGTAGAATTGCTTCGGACACTTCTCTTATATTGTCTACAGCTGAGCTGAAGGGCTTTGTAAGTGTTTATTATAAAAAAATATAAAGGACCATGATAGATACGATAGAAAAGTGATTTTTGTTTAGCTTTTTTCAATAAGAAGAACATCACTAAGTATTCGTATTATTTTCAAATAATCGTTCCATGTTGTTGTATAATTTTACAATTGAAGAATTAAAAAAAAACAATCGTTTTATATTAAAACAAGAATTCGTGAATTGCATATAAATACTTACCAATAATTACAGTTATTTGAATCGAAAAAAAAGAAGTTCTTTAGTCACCCAATATACTTTTGATTTAAGATAAGACATTAATAACAAAAAAAAATATGATATTAAAAAATTCTACCTGATTGAGAATATACACAATTTTATTTTATCTTTTATATAAATATCAGTGATCTAAAATGGATGGATTTTATAAACTAATTTACTTATGAAATTTACTTTATAGAAAAATGAAGTTGATACGAAAAGATTTTCCAACATGGACTCAAAGTACAGGTTGTCTTTAACCCGTTGTAGTAACAGATAAGAGCTAAGTATTGGGACAGTTATGAGTTAAGAAACGTTCACGTCGTACCTAAGAATCTGATGACGACACGTAGGTATTGTCTCGAGCATAATATAACATAATTATCATCTATTGTGTAAGTGTAAATGATAAATTATGCGGAGTGCAATTACCTAAGTTT
Organism: Carystus phorcus; assembly: GCA_018248895.1. Taxonomy (NCBI): domain Eukaryota; kingdom Metazoa; phylum Arthropoda; class Insecta; order Lepidoptera; family Hesperiidae; genus Carystus; species Carystus phorcus. Next base: position 6,353 of record DWJN01005926.1, read on the forward strand.
ATCTATTGTTCCTTTAATATGTAATTTTAAATACCATAACTTAAGTACAAGAAATTCTATACGGATTATTTTTTCATTCATTTTGTTCAATAAATGAAAATACAGAATTGTTATTGGATCAAACATAACCCAATTTTGGTACCAGAATCTGACACACTATAAGGTAGTGAGCCCACATTGTGTGTACTTTAGAAGATCAAATAGAAAATGTAAATAATATTATTATATGCTCGCTGTGTTTCCCCCAGCCTCTTGACCCTAATTCCTTGGTATATTTTCCTACGACATTGCTTGATAATAAAACTATTTTTTTTACATATATACAACAGATACCTATATACCGACCTATATACTTACAAAACTTGTGATATCAAATAATCGGTTTCTTTATAAAAAATAGATCTCTTTATAACAATCATTCGAATCAGTTGAGATTCAGAATGCGCTATGAACTTTCTTCAATGCCGCGACATTAATTTCGTAGTTCTAACATTTGAATTATCACAGCACAACACTAAATAATAAATGATAAGATTCGCTATAATTAGTATATGAACATTAACAAAAAAACTCTGCACCTTTATAAATGTGACACTTGCCGTAGTTAATATTTATATGGCCGTAGTTTATATTTAACTTTCAAGTCTTAAATACTAATCTTTTGGGACTGTAATTTCGAATACATGTCAAGAACGCAAAAATACACCCGAGTAACTTTCAATCAAAAAAATTTACGCGAACGAAACCTAAAATAAAAGCTATAATATGCTTGGAAATGTATGGATATGGTAAGTTTATACTATAAGTAAGTCTTAAAAGTATTTAAAAATTTCGTAGTCCCATTGTTACAGCCGACACCCTGACACACTTATCTTTACATTTGTTATTATTTACATTTGCGTAACGTAAATAAGATATAAAAACGTATCCTATGTAACACAGAAATTTTAAATATTGACACGTATTAAATACTAAAGAGATGAATTATAGGTAAATATAACTATACTACTTCACCATTTGGTAAACCGTTTACAAATGCTTTCTTACGGCGTAAAACAAAATAAAAGAAACTGATACTTCATGGATATCTCTTATATAAATGACGTTATTATATTTATAATTATAAGCCAGCTCCAATAATTAGTCAACAAGGATAAAGAGTTATATATTTTGACGCTTAAATTTGTTATTGACATAACTTCAAACGCGCTTTGAAGAACTTATAAAACCGCTGACATTGCTGTCTAGGTAAAGAGTACCCAAACAAGACCACAAGTAACTAATTCGCCTTGTGACTTAGAACGACCTTCATCGCCTTTGGTTTTAGTTCAAACAACTTGATTACAATTTTTTACTTAATTTAAACAGGCGTTGCAAGGTAAGTTTGAAATTAGATTAATATTTGCCTCACGAAATAATCACTAGTAGGTAAAAATTAAAAGTATGTTGACCTCAGAGTATATCAATATTCTTTAGGGTTCCTAAATCCCTTTCATTTGCAACCAAACAAATTGCAAGTTAAATAAAAGCTCTTAAAAATGTTAAAACAATTAATAAAATAAGCACGCTAATTCTTCAATGCATTTATGTATCTTAATTTTAGAAAGTCTAATTTAGCATAAATCTAAATTTTAGATGTGGATGTAAAACGGGCCGCAAGCAATAAGATAAAGGCCCGCGGGTTACCGATCATTGCTCTAGCCCAATTATTACAAAATAGCTCCTCTTTCCAAGAAATAAGGCAGACATTGAGCAGACCCTCTTTTGGTTTCTGGCTTATAAAAATATATCCGGTTTCCACCTGTGACGATGTAAACTATCCAGCCACCTTATAGTCAGTTGATACAATACTTAGCGCCGAGCCACACACTCATAGCCAATTTCCACTCACGCTATGATACGTGTCGTGGGTGCCATGGACAACATACAAAGACATTTACACATACACGCAGACCGAGTACAGAAATTTAAATTCATCATTCAAATTTCCACCTCGCTGGCAATCAAACCCAGGACCCTTCAAACAGCGGTCTGGCATGGTGACCAATATGCCACGTGGATCGTCGATCTTCTAACAATATGTACACTAGCACTCAAGTTATATTAAGAAGGACGTCTTTCGAGCAAACCATCAACGAGATTGCTTCAACAATTTATAAATAGTGGCACGAGATGTGGCTTCGTAATAATATACCAATCGAAGTCTATCATAACGTTGTCGTTGATTAAGACCACATGAAAAGTTTATCATAAATCATGAAGCGAGAATTGTCTCTAATCAAATTGATCTCAACAAACGAGACGCACTTGTTAAATTGCTACGAATTGTAAAACAAAAGACGTACGAGCAGAATTAATAAAAACAACAGCAGTTTTCCAGTATTTTGAGAATTATGAGAGTTATTTATTTCAAATTTAAACTAAATTTTTATTGACTTTTTTATAGTTATTTTAAACAGTCTCAATAATTACCAATGTTTTGTAGAAGTTAATCTATTTCCTTCGTCAACTTCTAAAAACTGGTGGAGTTTTTGCAAACAATTGAACCAATTTTTCTAAATCAAGTTTGAACCAAACCAAAAGAAATTACCAAAATATTTTGATACCAAAAAAATATCGCATAGTATACATCTAAAGTGCTGATTTTAATTATTATAAACTCAGTGTCTCGCAAGTGATATTTACGGAATTATGGGATCTCCTTAATGTACCTACTTCGTGGTACCTAATTAATTCTAACATCTAATAAAAAGTATAATAATAGAGTTAATTCGCAGCTTCGCTCACGGTAAACACATGAAATAAATATCCTATGTCCTCTTCAATATCTCATCTAATTTCATGATAATCGTTTGAGTTTTGGCGTGAAAGCGTAACACAGTAATAATATAAAGCTGAAGAGTTTGTTGTTATTGTTGTTTGTTTGATTGTTTGAACGGGCTAATCTCAGGAAGTACTGGACTGATTTGAAAAATGCTTTTTCTGTAAGATAGTCCATTTATGGAGGAAGGCTATAGGCTATAAAACATCACGCTAAGGCGAATAGAAGAGGAACAGTAATAAAGAATATTGCGAAAACGGCAAAATTTAGAGCTTTCCTTGCGTGCGCTGAGTAAACGGTGAAAGTTACACAAAAACCATGTATTACAAAATTGTTCTCCTTTATAATAATAAGGATGTTACGAGTATTTCGACAATATTAAGTATATCATATTTTTGTAGTTCCTATTAAATACACGTAGACGCATGTGGTTGTATGACGTCATTACGCATCACATATTTGTGTGACACCGTGTGAATTTATCAGTCACGCTCGGAAGCGGTTAGTCTCCCCAATTTAAATACAACGGCCAAATGTCTGTCGGTCGCAGCGGTGGGTTCCGCGGTCAACATACATAACTGTAAACTGTTGTTATATTATTGAGAGCAAAACTTAATTTGTAAGATTTGAAACCTCTGCGTTACTATTAAACACATTCATAAAAACAAGACATTATGCACACTGCATTTCTATTTCATTTACCAGTTATTGTTGCCCTTAAATAAATGTAAAAGATCATTACATATACAATTTTTAATAATATTTTTCTAATAAAAAGTATCCTATTTATTTTTTAAGACCTCCAAGAATATGTTTACAAAGTTTTATAAAAATCGGTTGAGTAATTTTTGCGTGAAAGCGTAATAAACAAACTTACGTTGACATTCATGGTATTAGTTTTAATTTGTAATTGTAACAGAGTAAATACATATAATTTTCAAATATTGTTTATTTAGAAATTTACCTCTCTCTGACATCATTAAGTTTTAGATTAAAGCCACTGTTACATTTGTAAATACTGACCAAGGATAATTCCGTTTTCGCCATTTGAATACAGAACCATAAAAATATCTGTAGGTCGTTAACACAGCCGCAAGTCGTGTAGTGCAGAGAATAAGCATGGGATACGATTTACCGTATTTGATTTACATAAGTAATGATCATTATTGACATAGATACAATGATATTATTAAACCGACAATTTATAAGTCACGGTCGGAACTGACAAAAATTTGCTACATTGAAAAAATATACAGATATATTAACATACATTTAAATCCCATGGACAAGTGATAATTTCAAGGTTTCGATTGATATTCGTGTAGGATTTAAATACCCAACAAAACTTCGTAAGATATCTTTAAATATCCCTAGCTAACCCGGCAAACGTCGTTTTGCCATATAAATTATTTCCAGGGAATTTGTAGTGTAGAAAAAAAATTAGTATTAAAAATAGGGATTGGTGATAGAAATGTGAAAATTTAGGGTCGTATGTAATATTAATGCCAATTTTAAAATCTCATAAAAATAAGTCAAGCCGTTTCGGAGGAGTATGGTAAGTAACATTGTGACATCAGAATTTTATCTTTAAATATAATTTTAATTCCTTTTAATCGTTTGTGGGACGATATATTTCGAAAGCTTTACCGAGCGGCCGAAGAATGTGCATTGTGCACATTAAATAGTACTGTTAGCCAGCGACGCCGTGCAACCACATAATTAAGTGATTTTCCATACGCTTAGAATAATATTAGGTTATCTGCAAGGCAAGATTTTTTGTATATTTAGTTACTGGATTTTGTTACATAAAGTGTTTACAAAAATCTAATAATACATAAGGTAATGGCACCTATAGATGACATACCACCTAAAGATGACAGTGTCTCATAACCTTTCAAAAAACAAG